>JASANC010000722.1:0-46222 GCA_030248135.1 Theristus sp. LFF4_11 | reverse complement strand
CAAAAACCAGCAGACAACACTTTGGTCAACATGATGTGCACCACAAGTGTTGACAACTTGATATTGAGTATCACCATATTCGTGAACATCAGATAACTTATAACTTAGGAGCGCTTGACTCCATCTTATGTTGAGTGTGTGACGATAAAAACATCGTTCCAACCTGTGTATTTTGCAGATTACAAAAAAAAACGGTAGCTGAAAACTATTGCTCACAAATGTTCATTATTTTTGAGTCGGCGAACGCGAACGACTGCGTCAGGTGCACCGAGACGTGCTCCACCTCGTCGCTGTTGTTCGTCACCGGATACACGCACGCCTCGACGCGAAACTCGGCGAAGTGCTGCGCGAAGTTCACCGCAATGCCGAACGTCAAGATGAACATGAACGCGCCGAACACGTGACAGCGCGCGTTCAAATAGCGCATCACGAACGGCCGCCAGACGGCTAGTAGTCTAGAGTAGTAGTCATTCGTTAAATAAACTAAGCAGCAAATGATAGTAGAGTCGTACCATAGTAGTATGTACATTGTAGAATTGTTGTAGTAGTTTGTAATAATACGCAAAGCAGTAAAAGGTGTAAAGACACATGCACAGTAGTAGTAATGCCAACGTTTATGTACTATTGGTGTAGTAGTACCAGAGTAGTTGCAAATCAATGCGAAAGACGGTCATAATTGAGAACGTCTTCTGACACTTCAATTCAGTTCAGAGACTTTTATCCGGGCAAAACGAACGTATAGTTTTATAATTCTTACTCCCTCACCTCTCTCAGGTGGAGCAAAAATGAACACGAAAACAAACTCTGAATGGACAATGGACTCTGAGTCCTAACAAGTTCCACCCTGCCCACCCCCAACCTTTCGACGGCCAGCACCACCGACTGCCACTGTGTGCCCGTCAACGTGACACGCGCCACCGGTTGCAACAGGAACAGTTGCCAAGCGATGAACTCGCCGTGGTAGACCATTTTTCCATGCGTGATGAACGAGGGCAGATGCGCGAGGTTGGCGATGATCAACAGCAGACAGTCCCAGAAGGCCATGCAGCGGACGTGCCAGAAAAAACGCGAGTTCGAGTCGCGTTTCAGTGCCTGTGCGGTTTCTGTTTGAAAACGTTTGCCAACAAAATTATGAACCGCCGCATTCACCTAGGCAAGATCTATGAACTGAAGATCACAAGTAACGAAAATCGGTGTAAGAAAATAATAACTTTTTCACACAGTAAGCACACCAACTGATCCTTTTTCTGCTAAAAATTTAACTAGCAGCATGTGAATGTTCAATTTCAAAATTTCTATCTTTCGTGTGGTCCCGTGCAAAATCAGTTATTGTCTCGTCTGACTCTCAAATTATTCGGCCTTGAAATCCCCTCTTGTGTAAAGCGCGTTACGTGTGCGTGAATCTTATATTTTGCAAGAAAAAAAGCAAAGTCTTGGATGAAGCAAAGCAATATCGCGCCATCTCTGTCACCTTCAAGTGGCCGAACAGGAACGTGTAGCCGGCGACACCAAATATGGACAGCAACGGCACAAAGATCACGTTCACGACGTAGGACACTCGCCAGAAGCTGGCCATCTCCACCGGGTAGCGCTGTTGCCAAATGTCGGCGGTCGCACAGACGTTCGTGTACGTCACCTCCGTGTCGTTGAACTCAATGGTGCCGTTCATGATTTCATATAATAGTTGCAGATTTTGAAAATCATAAACATCAATGTGGTCTTCGGCGATCACGTGAACCGCAAACTGGCCGTAGTCATTGTCCAGGACGTCATTGGTCATCATTCATCTGTTATATATTGCATGGCTGTTTACGATTTTACATCCGATTCAAGTGCTGTAAGTTTATTAAACGGTTCTGTTCACGTTTGTGGATGACTGGAACAATTTGTGTGTATGGTTGAAATGTACAAGAATTGTGTCGACTTTATGATCCTGTGGTCCTGTGGTCTGCAAAACTCGTTGTAACAGCTTGACATATGAACTTAAAAAACTAAGTAACTCACACCGGATGACGTGTTTTCGTTTGATCTGATAATATTGTATGGCGACCTTTACTTCAATGCTTTCATGCGTTTCTTTTGGCAGACCATAGTTCATTAATCGAAAAACACGCTTTGATTGTTCTTGACCATACGACGTTTCCGAAGCACAAGGTCTGTCCAGCCCCGACCTTGCTCTGGAGCTTTAATTGCCGCCAATGTGTAAGTAGGCGGCTTAAAATTTTTAACAGCCCTTACACAAAACAAAATGATTTTTAGACAAAGTAAACGAAATTCATCGCAAAAAAGTACTTTTTTGATTATGGAAGCAGAGCAGTAACAGTTCGCGTCGTCTATAATTTCAAAAAAAACATTTGTTTTGTTGAAATTGGCCTCTGGCGAATGGAACGGGACGGGGACACTCGCATTTTCTAATTAACTGTCCCATTGTTTTCAGAGATCAATTAGACAAAACTACAACATTATGAACGGCAACATAATATTGTTTACGTCGCTAATTTCCTTCATATGAACGGACTACATGTTGTGTGCACAACGCGGGATCGTCAGGTATGTAATCTACTTACTGTATACACGCACATGAAGCATTTGAGTTATGAGGGAACTGAATATGCTCCATGCGAAACAAGTAAAGTGTACGCGGGCAAGCACGATTTGGAACCGACCTATATACAGGGTGAACCAAAAAAGGTTACAATTTCAAAATGTTCTCACTGGTTTGTGCTGAGGTGATTCGAGTTGAAAATTGGAACTATTAGAAAACATTTAGAGGTTTTTCTGACCAAATTTTTGTTACGGTATGTTGCCCTTATCACTTACTGCAGAAGAATACATAAAAAACATGAAAAAATCGACCCTCTGCATTTCACAACATTTGTCGATTTTTTGTTTTCCAGAAATTCTGCTGTAGTGAGTGATAGGGGTCATAAAAATACAGTGAAAAAAATTGGTCATAAGAACCTCCAAATGTTTTCTAACAGTGTTCCAATTTCCAGCTCGAAACACCTCAGCACACGCTAATGAGCGCATTTTGAAGTTAGAACCTATTTTAGTTCACCCTGTATATTAGCTTTTTGTTTTAATTTCAACATGTTTGTTTTTAGCATCAGCAGTTTCTATTTATAGAAGCAAGCAATAACTAGGTTAGCTACTTGACAAGATCTTTCGAGAATTAATGCATTTACAGTGATTCAGTGACTTTTACGTTGACATTTTAATTGCGAACAATAACACATCATTTAATAACCATAACCGTATCACGATACATATGCAAAGTACCAAGTGGTGTTCTATCAGCTACGTATCACCATCAGTTTTTAATAAAATTTACAAACATGCATGCACCAGAACAAACTCTCTCACGAATGGCTTCTTCACTAACTAACTGAAACAGTAACTTCTGAAATTTGTTAGATAGCCATATGAAACTAAGCTATTGTCCTCGCGGTGTTTTCCACGAGATTAATGAAAAAGGACTGAAAGACTCACATGACATAAGCATCGACAACACGATGCCTTGCTTGCAGAAACAACACAAAATCAAAAGGTTTGATTGAAATACGAGATAATGTGTATACGACGAACATGGTACATTATGGACATTCGAATTAATTATTGTTAAAATTCCCACTTCAGTGGAGCACGGCTTTTCACCATCTCGGGTCTTGGTGCGATGTTGCACACACTGCAACTTTTCTTGCACATTCCTTGTTTTCGCATGAGAATTAATCCCGGTCACACGAAATTTGCTGGTAGTTTCTCAACTAAACAATCTTGTGGGAACCCCAACACATGAATTTTTCCGGAATAACATCGTTCAGAAGGGGTCCGTGTTTGTACTTTCTAGACGGGTATACGGTAGAAAAGTGAAGAGGCGCTGCACTTTCACCACTCTCAATCTGTGACTGCTTTGAAAAATCATACCACGTGTCACAGTGTTGTTGCCGTGTTATATGTACATTGTACATGTGCTACTTCAGTTGACACCCTTGCGTCACTCATGCTCATCAACACTTAGTCAACAAGACTGCAGTCTCCGACGCGCAGAAAGTACCGGAAGTGAACGAAGTTGAAAGAAGTAAGTAAAGTGAGTTGAAGAAAATAACTCGTGAGCTTTCGGAATCACCATCAAAACCGAGTAAGCTGACAAATAAAGACCATTACTTACTTAATGACATGGCACTTCATTTCTCAGGTTCACCAACACTGGAGAGCGCTTTACCCATTTTAACCAGCATTTTTCGCTCTTGTATCTTTATTGTGACACAGCAGGCGTTAAAACGCTTCCCGGACTTCTCCCGCCCGGACATTTCCCGCGCGGACATTTCCCGCTCGGACATTTCCCGCGCAGACTTTTCCCGCGCGGACATTTCTCACGAAAATTTACCGACGTTAATGCTGTGCGATATACACGTCGAATATACATGCCTTCAGGGGCTTCGGCATGAAAGTGAATTTGAATTTCCTTATGAATAAAGCTGCAATCCTTATGAATGGACGCTATGAGTTATTTGCAGAACAAAAATAAAAGATAATGCACTTGACGTTACCGTGCCATGTTGAACATGAAAGCGGACATGCAACCACATGAACATTTACCAATTGTTTTTTTTTACCAAACAGTACTAAAAATGAACAGTGAGTGCGCATCAACATGCTACAAATCACACTTGTTCTCAGGTGTGGTGCTGTCAGAGACAGATTCAATGGCGACACTGATGCGATCATGATCTGCTTGCTGGGTCGCGCTTCGCGGTTGGCCTGTTGTTTCTTAGCTTCTGCTTCTTCCTTGGCCTTCAATGCTTGTAGCTGCTGTGTTTTCAGCGAACGTTGACGATGCTTCTCAGCCGCATTCAACGTTTTCATGTGCAAATCAGTTTTTGCTTTCAAAGCATCACGCTCGCTTTTGCGACCTAACTAAATGTACAGCAGTGTTTGTCTGTTTCCCAATAAAATAGTGAACAAATTTCAGAACTTTTAAAAAATCTGCCTAATTTTAACTGATTCATAAGATGCGTATTTCACGTATTTATGGTATACAATCGACAGGTTTGGAGTTGGACCACACGCAGACTTGACGGTCATCAACGCACATGCGACGACAATCATGTTGGTCGTAAACAGTGCTGCAGCTTCCTTGACCACCCTCGATCCATGG
This sequence comes from Theristus sp. LFF4_11, assembly GCA_030248135.1. Taxonomy (NCBI): domain Eukaryota; kingdom Metazoa; phylum Nematoda; class Chromadorea; order Monhysterida; family Xyalidae; genus Theristus; species Theristus sp. LFF4_11. The sequence continues at coordinate 41,064 of JASANC010000722.1, read as the reverse complement.
TGTTACTTGAATAAGCGCAATTGAGATTCAGTTGATTTGAATAGCGTTTTGTATCTCATTTACGATTTGAGAAACTGTTCAGTTTCACATCGTTTGACTTTAACTCTCATGATCACGTGCAGAAAAAAGAGAACGACCGAGGTCGCACATTCCAGAGCAAAACATGCTCACATTGGAAGGGTCAGCTTTGAATTTGGGTATGAACAGCGATCGACCAGTTGCTGCCACAGACCCAGTGCCAATGACCTCTAGCAACATCATAGTGGGAACAGTGTATCCGTGGCTCTGCAGGACGCTAATTGCAATGATTGCGACGACCACTTCAGCAAGCCAGTTGGCAGCAATGCCATGCTTTATGCTCAAATTGTTTTTGGCGTTTTTATGCTCAAATCCAGGTGTTTTTGGCTGTTGAATATTCGATGGAATCGTGCTTGGATTTAGCTGAGAATTGAGGCTACCTACTGTTTTTCTGTAATTATCTAGATATAAAAAATTAAGTTATAAAACTTGTGGTGCAAACCTGGTGCAAAGAAACGAAAGAAACGTTGGATTTTCTTCAAGTTATTTCTGCTGTCCTACAATTCAAATCAACCCTATCCCCTAAAATCAAATGATGCCACAAACAGCAGATGCTCGATTTAGTTTTTTTTGAAAAAAAGTGGTGTTCCCAATCCGGAAAACAGACTCTCAGACGGTTAAAAAACTGTAAAAAAACGTGGCGTCAAAAAGACGGCGCACAAGATTTTCGAACAGCTAGTTTTTGCGTTTATTTCAGTAAACGGGTATGTCCAACCATTTCCGTCCCGTGGATCAGAAGAATCAAATAGTGTCAATAACAACAGCTGGTTACATTCAACAACCGAACAAGATCTCGTTGATTTTTGACTTTCTTACAAATAGGGCGTTCTTTTAACGGGTAAGTATAATGCCGCATACCTATATAGTTTTAACAAATAACGGATTGCCATGAAATTTAAACACACAAAATAAAAAGCTGTTTGTGATGTTTGGTTAAACCAGGTTTCAACCCAAACCATTGCAGATTTATGCTTATTTTACAGCCCAAAGTTTCATGGACCATTCTAGAGGAACAAACAATTGCAGAACACAAATACAATGTAGCTGCCACCTGCACCACACCATAAAGTCATGCATAAAGGGATCTTACTGTATATACCGTTAAAATCAAAAATTATTTCGAATACACAACAAAGTGGCATTTTGTTGGATCGGGAGTACTTAGCGGGAGTCGTTATAAGCTATGATATATTGTATATATATCGTAAAGTCTTGCATATAAGGGGCCCCTATAGAAATATGAAAATCCAAAATTTTGAAAAAAGTGGAATTTTGTGTAGCGCCCCTGTAAGCGGAGCGGGGGGTCTTAAAAAACAAAAAGGTATCTGGATACACTTATAAACAAGTTCAATCTTATAAATGGGCGTGGGTTTTGACAAATTCAAAATTTTAATTTTCTTGGCTTTTCGCCGTGGGACACTTCACTCCTTTCGGGGAACTTTTACATGGGGGAGGGCTTATGTATATGCAAGACTTTATATTAACGTAGTAATTGTTATTTGTTTTTAAAAACTAAAAATCATTTTGTTTTGTGTAAGGGCTGTTAAAAATTTTAAGCCGCCTACTTACACATTGGCGGCAATTAAAGCTCCAGAGCAAGGTCGGGGCTGGACAGACCTTGTGCTTCGGAAACGTCGTATGGTCAAGAACAATCAAAGCGTGTTTTTCGATTAATGAACTATGGTCTGCCAAAAGAAACGCATGAAAGCATTGAAGTAAAGGTCGTCATACAATATTATCAGATCAAACGAAAACACGTCATCCGGTGTGAGTTACTTAGTTTTTTAAGTTCATATGTCAAGCTGTTACAACGAGTTTTGCAGACCACAGGACCACAGGATCATAAAGTCGACACAATTCTTGTACATTTCAACCATACACACAAATTGTTCCAGTCATCCACAAACGTGAACAGAACCGTTTAATAAACTTACAGCACTTGAATCGGATGTAAAATCGTAAACAGCCATGCAATATATAACAGATGAATGATGACCAATGACGTCCTGGACAATGACTACGGCCAGTTTGCGGTTCACGTGATCGCCGAAGACCACATTGATGTTTATGATTTTCAAAATCTGCAACTATTATATGAAATCATGAACGGCACCATTGAGTTCAACGACACGGAGGTGACGTACACGAACGTCTGTGCGACCGCCGACATTTGGCAACAGCGCTACCCGGTGGAGATGGCCAGCTTCTGGCGAGTGTCCTACGTCGTGAACGTGATCTTTGTGCCGTTGCTGTCCATATTTGGTGTCGCCGGCTACACGTTCCTGTTCGGCCACTTGAAGGTGACAGAGATGGCGCGATATTGCTTTGCTTCATCCAAGACTTTGCTTTTTTTCTTGCAAAATATAAGATTCACGCACACGTAACGCGCTTTACACAAGAGGGGATTTCAAGGCCGAATAATTTGAGAGTCAGACGAGACAATAACTGATTTTGCACGGGACCACACGAAAGATAGAAATTTTAAAATTGAACATTCACATGCTGCTAGTTAAATTTTTAGCAGAAAAAGGATCAGTTGGTGTGCTTACTGTGTGAAAAAGTTATTATTTTCTTACACCGATTTTCGTTACTTGTGATCTTCAGTTCATAGATCTTGCCTACGTGAATGCGGCGGTTCATAATTTTGTTGGCAAACGTTTTCAAACAGAAACCGCACAGGCACTGAAACGCGACTCGAACTCGCGTTTTTTCTGGCACGTCCGCTGCATGGCCTTCTGGGACTGTCTGCTGTTGATCATCGCCAACCTCGCGCATCTGCCCTCGTTCATCACGCATGGAAAAATGGTCTACCACGGCGAGTTCATCGCTTGGCAACTGTTCCTGTTGCAACCGGTGGCGCGTGTCACGTTGACGGGCACACAGTGGCAGTCGGTGGTGCTGGCCGTCGAAAGGTTGGGGGTGGGCAGGGTGGAACTTGTTAGGACTCAGAGTCCATTGTCCATTCAGAGTTTGTTTTCGTGTTCATTTTTGCTCCACCTGAGAGAGGTGAGGGAGTAAGAATTATAAAACTATACGTTCGTTTTGCCCGGATAAAAGTCTCTGAACTGAATTGAAGTGTCAGAAGACGTTCTGAATTATGACCGTCTTTCGCATTGATTTGCAACTACTCTGGTACTACTACACCAATAGTACATAAACGTTGGCATTACTACTACTGTGCATGTGTCTTTACACCTTTTACTGCTTTACGTATTATTACAAACTACTACAACAATTCTACAATGTACATACTACTATGGTACGACTCTACTATCATTTGCTGCTTAGTTTATTTAACGAATGACTACTACTCTAGACTACTAGCCGTCTGGCGGCCGTTCGTGATGCGCTATTTGAACGCGCGCTGTCACGTGTTCGGCGCGTTCATGTTCATCTTGACGTTCGGCATTGCGGTGAACTTCGCGCAGCACTTCGCCGAGTTTCGCGTCGAGGCGTGCGTGTATCCGGTGACGAACAACAGCGACGAGGTGGAGCACGTCTCGGTGCACCTGACGCAGTCGTTCGCGTTCGCCGACTCAAAAATAATGAACATTTGTGAGCAATAGTTTTCAGCTACCGTATTATTCTTTTTTGTAATCTGCAAAATAGACAGGTTGGAACGATGTTTTTATCGTCACACACTCAACATAAGATGGAGTCAAGCGCTCCTAAGTTATAAGTTATCTGATGTTCACGAATATGGTGATACTCAATATCAAGTTGTCAACACTTGTGGTGCACATCATGTTGACCAAAGTGTTGTCTGCTGGTTTTTGTCAATGGTCAATGTACTGCGATCAGGGTGCTTGGACTATTGAACTGATATAAAGAGTGGGAAAGCGTCAGCTAGTTCACCTTTTCACCTCTTCAGGCCTGCTGTTGATTCCATTCCTTGTGTTCCACTGTCCAACGCCGTTCATGACCGTGCTCGTCTGCACGCTGCTCACCATCTACAAGGCGCGCCATCGTATTTCCACACATCGCCACACGCAGTCGCACCGGATCACCGTGATTTTAGCGGTCAGTGTCTTTGAATTACGTTTTTTACTGGCCCTGCTGAAATTTGCAAAAATCACACAGTGCCTGTGTGGCTGAAAGTGTCCACATATTATGTTCAAGTCAAAATCAGTAGCAAAAGCTAAAGGCTCAAAAAACGTAATGTAAGATGTGTAAGTTGTGGGAATGTCTTGCAAAATGTTCTGCGGTCGAAAAATTGGTCCGCTTGGTTTGAACGCTTTGAAGTGTGCCAAAAGGACGACAAGGAAATCGTCCATTTCGAACTGCAGATCTTCAACATCAAGTATCTTGTGTGCAACTCGGTGCTCGTCTTCAAGACGCTGATCAACGTCATCATTCCGGATCCGCCGGAGGATCCAACTGAAACCGACGCATATGAGCTGTTCATTCGAGTGCTCTCGAGTTACTACGCCGACGAGGCTAGCACGCTGCTGTTGATCATGCACTGCGCCACCAACTGGCTGTTGTTTGTGAACTTTAGAGAGACGGACACACGAACGGCCGCGTCGCGAGTGAACGAAGCGGAGCTGGTTCGTTTGCAGTGGACATTTTTCACGGATTAATTTGTTTACTGATTGACAGAGTGGCAGACAGGATAACTGACGGCTGGCTGAGTGAACGTTGACTGCTCGCTTGAGTGATAGCTTCATTGATTAACTCATTCATTTATTCATTCACTTAATTGTTTTTCTATTGATCAGCAATTTTATAACGTTTCAAAGTTTTCATTTAGAAAAAAAGTCAATCGAAACATTCAAAATGGCATTTCAGAAGCAACCGCAGCCGATGATTGACAACACACGAGTGCTGACGCCAGAGCAAGCGCAACAAATGATGGATTTGTGGCGAGGACGCGTGAATCACGACGATTTCGGCCGGCAAATGTTGATCGCGATTTGTAGTCGACGACCCGAACTGGGCGTACAACTGTACGATGCTGAGGACGTGCAACAGTTGAAGTACAGCAAGCGGGTGGCGGCGAATGGCGCAAGGATTAGCTTGTATTTCGGTAAAGAACATCGTGAACTGGTTTTTACTGCGTTTAATTTGAAACAAGGTGGCCTCTTAGAATGAGCCCCGGAACCGCTTCGTACTGAGCTTGAATTGCCTTAAACGGTCACGCATGAAAACGAAGTTAAACAAACGTGAAAACCAGGCTTAATGTCTGTTTTTGCTTTGTGCGTGCGCCGACTGAAACGACACCTAGCAAACAACTGGACGCTTCGTATTTGGTATTGCAAATCAAGTTGTTATACATTTAACAGTCAATTAACAAGTCAACAAGAGTTCTAATATTAATCCACTTAATTCCAGACGACCTCCTGACGAAACTGTGCGCGCGCAACATCGACATGGCGCGCATTCGTCAGACGATGCGCGAGATCGGCGGCATACACGCGCGCGAGAACGTCCGCCTCGTGACGGCCGACTGGCAGTATCTGATGCAGTTCATGGAGATGTACCTCAGTCACGCCGGCTGTCCGGACGAGACGAAAATCATTCGCGCCGTCAGTCGATTCATCGTGCACGAACTGAAGACCGGCTACATCTGCGAGCAGGTGCGCCGCGACACGCTCGAGATGCGACCGGCCTCTTTTCTGGACGACGAGTTCACGGACACGAATCTGCCGTTCGCCACGGCCGTCGTCGTCGGCGCCGGCCGCAAACGGCAGGCCGCTAATCGTAGAGCCGTCAGTCACTCGATCGCCATGTCCAGTCCAACGTCGGTCGTGCTGTTGCATCCGCCGCGCTACGGCGCCGCCGTTATGGAGGATGGCGTGTCCGTTTGATCTCCAGTTCATGGTATTGTAAATCAGTTTATTTATAACGGTTGTGTTTTTAAAACGCGTGTTTTAAACAATGATTTCTGGTAAAAGGAAAAGGATTCTGTATTACTAGATAGATCAACAATTGTGTTTTCAATGTTACTCCATTAGGATAATAAAGACTGACCGAATTGTAGCATGTACATTCACTCACATCTTTGTGGTTTTATTTAACTAGACAAGTAGCTAAATTTTTCAACCAAAGTAACAAATGGTTTTCCAAAACTAACAATACTTTATTGTCACGTTGTTTTCAATTTTTGTTTTTTGTAACATATTGTTGTTGTTGTTGTTGTTGGTGGTGGTGGTGTTGTTGATAATGTTATTTTCTTGTTGTTTTTTTAATTATCAAAGTATCACAGCGGTAAACATTTATAGTTTGGTTTTCTTTGCTCATTTCTGACTCAATTGATATTTTTTTCTGGCGAATAAAACATTTTAAGTTTTTTTGGTTAATTTTGGTTACATTGATTTTTATGAACCGTATATGGCTCTTAGCATAACAGTTGTGTTCTAACTGACATAATTTTTTTGCTACCACTGACGAATTGAACTCCCGATCTAAATTGTCACATTTTTTAACCACAATGACTGATTTATGGTGATCTCCTTTTTTCTTTTCATGTGGTTCTAAAATTCCAGTTATTTTTACATGTACCAGTATTAGCATATTTTATATTACCATATTATTGTCAGTAAAAATTGTGGTTTTTACTTTGAACGTGGTATTGAATCATTATCGGAATGTTGATTCTTAGATTGAATTGTTTTCAGTGCGTGTCGGGTTGTTACACATGATGTTTATTCTACATTTAGAATACTGTAGTTGAAACGTTTTTTACATCTTACATGTATGTCTCCAATATTACGTTTAATTTTTCATTGAATAACTTATCCCGTTTTGTCTTATTGATCAATGTTTATTCCATGTCCTGATTTACACTCCATTGTAATCGAGCTGCAGAGTTCTTGTTATAGTCGTTTATACATAGATGTGCTGACAATATTTGTGTGTTTTTTATACATGTACATTTGTTGTCTCATTCTAATTTCTGATAATAGTTTTTTGTTACATTGTTACAGCCGGTGATCAAAAAGTTTAATTTAAAATTTCAGAAAGATAGATAAATGTAAAAAGTTACGACTTTAAAAATCTTCATTCTAATCATAAACGTATAGTAGTATGTTACTGGTAATATGAATTTTTGCAGAAGAGGTTGTGCATTATTGCATGTGCAATTGCTATTACCGTATTACCCCCATTAAACCCCCCCCCCACCATTAATCCCCCCCCCACCAATAAACCCCCACCCCCCGACCAGTTTCCAAATAATCCCCCCCACAAATAATCCCCCATGGGGGTTAATTGGAAACCTGTTTGAAACACATACCCAGAACAACATACACATACCGTAAACAGTGAATTCAGTGGCTGAATGCAGTGACATTGGTGAAATTGTGCTACCAAAGGCCCCAAATGGATGAGTTAATGGTAATTTCATTACAAAAGGCTGTTACAAAAGGAAATCTCTGTGAAAAGTAGAAGTTTCTGCAACTTTCTTGCCTGCCATGCAAGGTATTTTTGCCATTTTTCAACAAAACCCCACCCCTAGAAATTTTTGTATAATAAACCCCCCCCCCCACCAATAATCCCCCCCCACCAATAAACCCCCACCCCTAAAAGTCGCTGACGTATTAATCCCCCATGGGGGTTTATTGGGGGTAATACGGTATTAATGTTGTTATGCTGGAATTTATGCGCAACAGATAAGAACACATAAACACGTGTATTGGTCCACTGAGCACAAAAATTCAATTGAAACGGTGTTCAATATTTTTAACTTGAACATTTTTTGTAACCACACTACCGCTACAGATCAACCAATCAAAATTACCTCAAATCATGCTTGCTCAAACATTTATTATTGAGAAAAATTTACTAAATTTGCTACTAATCGTTCTAAATTGAACACACATTGTTACAAGACATGTAGATGCGTACGCTGCCGAGAATTCATTGCTGCCAAAATTGAGGTTACCCCTGGTAAGATGGTAAACAGATTTTAGTAGCTCATTTAGCACCGTTATTTTCTCCAGGCAAGTTTTCAAGCGTTTCTAAAAAAAGTGCTCGGAAATGTCGATTTTCAATTATATTGAAGGTATATAATAAAGACAGGAGGTCAAAAACGCAAAACAAATACCTCAAAAAATGTCAAACCCCTGACATCGTTAAATGGAAAATAAATACAGCAGCGATTGAAAACACTCCTGAAAACTATCAGAATAACGCGGTGGTAATTCTCTCCATCGAAACACCCCATCTAACCAAAAGCGCGTCAAAAAGTCATAAAATCATGACCAAAATGCGAATTATGCGGCAGCAGCAGCAGGAGAAAAAATTCTCTCTCGCGGTCCGGCAACAACCCGCACAACAACAGCGTGTGCGCCCATAAAAATTTGCGGTCGTAAAATTTTTCGCCTCCGTCGTTTTATATTCGTCGCGCGCGTCGTGTCTCTCTCTGTCTCTCATTCTCGTTTCTCTTCATTTCGCGATTCTGCTTCTGCTCAAACTCCAAACATTATTTGAAGAAAACGGTAAGATTTTGGTTTTTATTCACGTTTTCGTTTTGCGCCGCGCGCCACATCATCCCGCCCATTTTCAACTGTTATTCCAATCGTTTATACTTTGTGTCCTTATTACATTCGATCTTTAATGGTGATGTGTCTCTTCTTACCGTTGCGGCTTCTTGCCGCTTTCATAATGTTGCGTTGTTTTTAGCTTTTTGTTCCTTGGACGGTGGTTTTCCATACGAAGATATGGCGAGGTCATTTATGTGGAATTGGCTTTTTTGCTGGTTTACAGCGCAGCAGTCGCTACATACATGAACATACTTTGTCTTAAAAGCTCGTTCAGACAGTTACAATTGTCTGGCGGACGGAGCTGCATTTTTTGTAATCAGTTTTTTGTCGTTCGTTACTGGCGCGAAATGAACGTTTTACAAAGTAGTGAACTACTGTAATATTTCCTCAGCAAAAAATGACAACTGTGTTATTATTTAGACTGAAGACTGGTTACATTTGAGGTTTACAACTCAACACGACCTGGTTAAACTTGGTCGGCAAATTTGGCTTGCTATTCACAATATGCCAGTTTCAAAGCTGGGTTGCGCGCATATCTTGAGGAAAAAGTTGTGTTTTTACTTGTTTCAAAATCTCCTGAATTATAAAAGAAAAGCAATAATCATTTCACTGAAAGCTGGAAAGCCAAATACAATTAGCCAGGTAGCGAGTGACTAGATATTTTCTTTTATTCTTGAATTGCACTCTAAAAAAGAGAACTAAAACGTATCAAGATCTAGAAGAAGTACAAAAATAAAATAGAGCATGGGTTCGGATATTGTAAATTATTGCACTAAAAACAACACAAACTATTGGGCAGGAGCGCCCGAAACACACTGCAGTTGTGAAAAGCAATAAAAATTTTGATATAACATAATATTTTACGACCTCAAACACGGACTCCTAAAGCCGACCAGCACTCGGTGTCGGGAATCATAAAATCAGCAGCCAGATTTTGCCGATTTATATTGTCAGTCTTCGTTGATGCTGAACAGTTCGCGTGCCCGGCCCTGCGGTAGCAGGTTTGCCAATTTTGCATGTTCTCTGTTTTGTTGTTCTCATGGAATTTGTTGCAACAGTCCAAGTACCGTTAAAAGCTGTGTAAAAAATGACCACTTTTTGTGGCATTGTTTGATGAGAGACCACTATTTGATGCGCATTTTTTGGTTTTGATTCGACTTCAAGAGTTTTTGATTCTTACACTTGAATTGGATGAAAACGATGATAGGACAAAAAGTACATTGCTGCGGTGAATCACCTGTTTGAACGGCGGTTGGCATGTTGTAACAAATTGGAGTTGGGTTGTTTCCAATGCGCATATGCGGTTTACTGTAGTTAACTAAAGTTTTAGACGCCGTGTATACGATACATATTTGTCAACCTAACTGCAGATGTGTTGCTGTCATGTTGTAATGTTTCCAAGATTGTCTCAGTCTTTTGACAACGTTAATTACATTGGTTGATTAAACCATTTATTACAACAAAAGCGCTGAAGATTGAGTTCGGTTTAGTTCCACTCGTTTGCTTAAGTTAATATGATACTTCAAAAAAATTAGTAATTGCATTGCATTTATTCAAACCCGAAAAACCCTGGCGAGGGCTCACCAATACTTTTCACTCTAGCTTTCTGCTAGCAAGTTTCAGCGCTGATTGGTGGGTCATGAACAATTTTCAGCGCTGATTGGTTGGTCATCACGTCATGCTGCAAAAATTGTCCAGATGGAGTGTACTCACCTTTTTATTCTGAAGCAGGTCCAAGCAAACGGTAAGAAAAACACCGAAAACATGCAAATACAATCGTCGCGTCGAGCACACAATTCAATGCCACTATTGAAACCGGCCGGTTGAAAGTCGGCAAACTCTGAAAACTGTTGCAATTAAAACTCCGAAGAAAAACACGCCATTTATTATTGTCCGCCAACAGAACCAGGGTGTCATGAATTTCTTGCTGATCATCAAACGGCAGCTAGCGCAATGGCACACGATTCTGTGCGCGGTGATCACCGTCGCGTTGTTGATCGATATGGCGCACGGCATCAAGTGGTTGTGAGTTCGTGTTTTTGTCGTTGGGCACCGCAATGACGACTTTTGCAAACACCAAAATTCTCACCAAAAAACTTTGAAAAAGAACAATGATCGTTTCGAGTCGATTCGACTTTTATAGGATATGCTATGTGCACCCAAAATTAACAGGCCGCCCTTTGTTATACTTTAACATTGCGCGCCCCAATCTGTAGCCACCTACACTACTACTGACACTGACTTCAACTGGCTGCATTGGAAATGTCCCATAAGCCGCGCACATCTGAATGCCTGAATTGCCTCCAATAATTTTCCAGAGCACTCGGTCGGATACCGGCCGACGAGGCGTGGAGGCACACGAGGCATTGCCCGCAGAATAAGGTTGAACGCAAAAAGTACGGAATGGTTGGATATCAGGTGACTCAGCTTTCCAGACGCATCAATATATTCTGAGTGAAACATCAGCGGCGTGCCGTGTTTCAAACAAAAAACACCAAAAAGCAGTTTCTTGTTGCTGCAGGCGAAATTCTGCCGGCGCCTGAGTGATGTGATGCCCGTGATCATGCGAGCGGCGCGCGGCACCAAATACGTCTGCCAAAAACAGTTCGCCAATCGACGGTGGAACTGCAGTTCACTGGAATACGCGCCGAAAATGAAACCCGATCTTGCTCGCGGTAAACTGATATGATGGATGAAATGAAATTGAACAAAAAAGCGACTGAACTAATTTCAGACAAAATAAATCCTCGGTGTTTTGTAGGAACTCGAGAGCAAGCGTACGTTTATGCGCTCAGTGCAGCGGCAGTGATGCATCAGGTGGCGAAAGCGTGCGTTGAAAACGATCTTTCCTATTGTCCGTGCGGCGCAGTGCCAAACAGCGAACGAGAACCGGGCTTCAAGGTAATTTTCAAAAGGAATTTTTAATTTAATAAAAATCGGCATGAAGGTTCAACAACCGAACCAAAGCTAAATGATACCGAAATAAGCGAAAAGTTATTTTTTGCTTCGATTTGTTCTCTTTTCCAAAAAAACACATTGTTTCCTTGAGCAAAAGTCGTTTTTTCATAACCTTTAAATTCAATCGATCTAAAACAAATCATCCGTGCCGATGCGGTGCCGGGTCACCAAAATTTTCTATTTGTAACGTACTAGTTTTTAAGTCACAGCTTTTCTGTTGTTGAAAATTTTGAAAAAAAAACGAAATAACAACAAGAAAGAACAAATCAAATGTGCAAAGTGACTCCAGTGGAAAGGCTGCTCGGACAACATCGCCTACGGCCAAAAGGTCAGCATCGAGTGGGCGGACGCGGCGTGGCGCAAGAGGAACCGCCGCAGGGGTCGAAGGAAACAGAACATTCTGACGCCGGACTTGTTGTCCGACGTCGACATGTCGCAGATCACGATGGAGGATTTCATGAAGGGAGCCACGCATTTGTCGCCAAGGGCAAGGATGAACCAGCACAACAACAATGTTGGACGACAGGTTGAGGACAGGGTTTTCTTAATTTTTTTGCCCATGGCCAGCTGAACTGGCTCAACAGTGTCTCCCTCTCCGAGGCAAAAACTGATTTGATTTTTACAGAAGAAAATATAATAAAAAGAAAATAAAAAACTCAAAATTTTTTATCTCAGCTCACTTTTTAACTCAATCCACCAACAAAACGCAGATCACTGCTGACAGCCTGGAAACGAAATGCAAATGTCACGGCGTCTCGAGCAGCTGCAGCGTGCGAACTTGCTGGAAGGTGTTGCCGAGCTTGAGCGACATCGGCCAAAAGTGAGTTTTTCGCTTGAATTTTATAAATCGGTTCAATTCAATAGCTGTGGACAATCAGAACAAAAATAACAAGAAATATAAAGTGATACCAGGGCCTACATTTGGGAGGGGGTGTAACTCGTTCCGATTGACACCCCTTCACTTGAACAAATATTTTTTTACCCCCCTCTGATTTCGGCAAAATACACCTCCTGCATACAATTGGCTCTCCCAAACCCGCCTCCTCCATCATGACTTCGACACCATCCATCACAAATTTGAACCTTCCAAAACCTCTAAATTTACCTCTGCAAGCAGCAAAACGTGCATTCCGTTACGACACTTTCAAATCGGTTTGTTCACCACTTTCAAGCTGTAAATTCGAACACAGGCTTCAAGACCGATACGCACGCGCGACAGAGGTGCGACCGGCGCGAAAAATTAACCAATACCGACAAAACAACAATAACGACGACGGCGACGGCGACGACAATAACAACAACAATAATCGACACGACGACACTGTTCGTTACGTCGGCGGCAAAAAGCCGCTAAAGACGGGAACCGGATCGAGGATGAAATCCCGCGCACTCTTACAGCATGAAGAATCAGCCAATCAGCGGAGCGTTAATCGGCGATACGAGCGCCGCCAGGCGGCCGTTCAAGAGAGACAACGGCTGCAGGAGGGACGCGTCGATGCGGAGCGATTCGAGCCGGTCACCATGGTCGGCGAGGTCAGCAGACTGATCTCTTATACCGTGAATTCTTGCATTATAAAGGGATGTTATGTGGCTGGAATAATAAAAAATGTTGAAGAAAACTGAAATTTTGTGGGACACCCACTGAAAGAGGAGGTCTTTACAATAAGAAGATGATTAAAAGAAGATTTTTAATTTATAAGAAGATGGAGAAAGAATTTACCGTTTTCACTAAAACGGTTTTTTTCAGGGCAGCGTTAGTCGGCGATACGAGGGCCGCCAGGCGGCTGTTCAAAAGAGACAACAACAGCGGCACCAGCAGGAGGGACACGGCGACGTGGAGCAAATCGAGCCGGTCACCATGGTCGCTGAGGTTAGCAGCGACTGATCTCTTATACTGTGATTTCTTGCGTTATAAAGCGATCTTAAGTAGCTGAGATAATGAAAAATGTTGAAAAGATTAAAATTTTGTGGAACGTCCGCATAGAAGGAGGTTTTATAGAAAGAAATGGGGAAGGGATTAAAGAATTCGTCGTTTTTTAGTGAAAATTCGTGTTTTCTGTCCAATTCTTGACTGACAGGACAAAACCTTGAGCTTTTTTCACCGTTTGATCTGTCGATCCACCGTCAAATTTTTTATTGCCCTTGTGCCCCCCCCCCCCACCATTTATTGTCGTCGTGGGAAGCCTTACATGCAAGACTACGAAATCACGTTCAACTAACGCGTCGGATCGTTGGGCAGGGTTGACGGTAAATGTTTGACAGTTGATGTAAAACGTTTTTTTCAGGGCAGCGTTAGTCGGCGATACGAGGGCCGCCAGGTGGCTGTTCAAAAGAGACAACAACAGCGGCACCAACAGGAGGGACACGGCGAAGTGGAGCGAATCGAGCCGGTCACCATAGTCGGCGAGGTTAGCAGCGACTGATCTCTTATACTGTGAAGTCTTGCGTTACAAAGCGATCTTAAGTAGCTGAGATAATGAAAAATGTTGAAAGATTGAAATTTTGCGGAACGTCCACATAGAAGGAGGTTTTATAGAAAGAAATGGCGAAGGGATGAAAGAATTCGTTTTTTCCAGTGAAAATTTGTGTTTTCTGTCCAGTTCTTGACTGCAGAACGAAACCTTGAGCTTTTATTTTACCGTTTGATCTGTCGATCCATCGTCAAATTTGCTTTTGCCTATGTGCCCCCGCCCCCATTTATTGTCGTTGTTATTGATGTCGTTTTCGTCGTTGTCGACGGCGTCGTCGTGTTTCTATTTTTTAGTGTTCATGTGTTAAGATTAGTTGTTTTAACAATTTTCATTCGTTTATTCCAACATTCCCTTCATAAAAACATAAGAACGGTTTCCGCAGCAAAAATAAAGCAAAACAAAAAACAAGCCTGATCTTAAAAACGGGGTGGAGTTTTGACAAGTTCAATTTTTTGGGTTTTTGGCCCCCTTTTTGGGGAGAGGACTTATAAATGGGGATGCCTGTACTTTACTTTATGCAAGACTTTACTGAATTACGGTGTTTCCAAAAATCCCCCCGATTATTGCACATTCGATGTTTTTTTCAGGGCAGCGTCCATCGGCGATACGAGCGCCGCCGGGCGGCCGTTCAAGAGCGACAACAGCGAGACCAGCGGCAAGAGCCGGTGCGCATCGACGTCGACCGATTCGAGCCGGTCACCATGGTCGGCGAGGTCAGCAAGACTGATCTCGTCTATATTCGAAAATCGCCCGATTATTGCACGTTCGACCAACGCGTCGGATCGTTGGGCACGGCTGGCAGGTAAAACGCTTTTGTTCGTTGCAATTGACTAACTAATCCAAAAATTAAAGTTTTTTTCAGACATTTTTGTTGATAGTGCATGGTCTTTGCCTCTTTACTCTTTATCTTATAGACAGAGACCTTGGCCAACCGTGCTCATACAATCACGTGAAAAAATGGAAATTTCTAAAATCTGTTTTTATTTTGCACGAACATGTGCTTGCACGTTGTTATGTGAAAGTGCGATATTAAAAGTTTGGACTATGTTATCGAGGCGGATAAGTTTGAAAGCGTCAGAAAAACAAAAACTTTCCCAAAACCACATTATTGTCAGAGAGTGCAACGCGACGGCGAGCGGCCACGGCGGCTGCGACAGCATGTGCTGCGGACGCGGCTACAACTCGCAGGACGTGCAACGGGTGTTTTCGTGCCACTGTAAATACGTGCACTGTTGCTACGTGAAGTGCGACGAGTGCCGCGAGATGATCACGAAGAACTATTGCAAATAGACTGCTTGGATGTGCGTGTGTATGTTGTTATCGCAAACTCAAACATTGCCAACGAACTGTGCACACGCAGCGATGCTTTCCATCAACAATAAACACGCACACACTGCGACAATGACCGACCAACCACAGAACCGGGATGATCCATGCAGCCGTTCAAGTATTTCAATATTCAATTCAATTCAGTTCAAACTGTTTTATGCAATTCAGTGCTACAAAAGTCCAGTCTGCGTTCACTTCTTGCACACGTACTTTTTTTAATCATGTTGACCAGCTGTAAAACACGCCAACACATCGGCACACATCATTGCTCGCGTGTGCGGTGTGTATCGTACCCAGGCTGAAAACACCACACAAAGCTTTTTCACAACAGCGCCAGACAAGGACTTTGTTGTTGCTTGTATTTTATACTGTAGAAACGTTTTTTTTGTTGTTGTTGGAGAAATGTACGTATGAAAAAAAAGGAATTTCCAGTCTTTACGGGCTTCACAACTACGATAACTTTTCTATATTTACGTCAAACCAAACCACTGAAGAAAAAACGCACGCACGCAGTACCACCATAACCATTCGCACTCCACCGCGTTTCACTTTTTCCGGATAATCCATTAGTTTTCAAAAACGCGTCAATTTGGCACGCAATTTGGTTTCGGAACATCTTTTTTCTTTCATTCAAAATTCGCGCGCTCCTTGCACCCTGAAAAAAGCTGCCATGTTTAATCGGTCATACCGTACCACGCGAAAAAAGTTTGGGTCACAGCTTTGATTGTGATTTTTTTGTCGTACGTGGAAAGTCTAAACATGGAAAAAATTAATATCGAAATAATACTCAGTTTTTTTTCTGTTAGCTTGATATTTTCGAATCATTTAGTCGTTTGATTGGTTGGCAGCAAATTGAGTTTTTGACTTTTTTGATTTTACAAAAAAGCAATAATTGTGATTCATGTCTTTTTTTCTGAGATGCATGATCGTGTTTGAAACCATTGATGAAATAAAACTTGTTTTATTGCACAAGCACGGTTTGGTTTTTGGCACTTTCATTTACACTTTTTGTTGGTCATGCGATAATTAAGAGACAATTTTCTGGTTTTCCCTGCAAATCGTACTCACTCAGTTCATTGTTCGTCTGCACAGAACTGAAAAACAAAATTCGAAAAACGGGTGACAAAGGAGCAATAAGAAACTGAAAGAAACAATCTGCGATGTTGCAAAGCAAACGTACCGAGAAGAATAGTGTGGCCTTGTTTTTCGACCACATCAACTTGACGTGACGTCATGTGCTCTAAAACATGCGTTTGCCCGCCAGCCAGCCAGGCACAGCAAACCGGCCGCTCACGAGTTTTTTTTTTGACTGACCCATTCACGTGAATAAAAAATTGAAAATGGAAATAAAAATAAAAAATGGAAATTCTTGCGCGGCTGTGCATGACCGACGGCCGTTCTCTAAAAAAACAAATGACGTCATTTCGTCAAGACACGTTCGAATAACTCGACAGTTATATTCGATCGGTGACGTTTTTGCCACCAAAAAACGATCCCCTCAAATGTCAGTGAATCAATCACTCAATCAATCAATCAATCCGCTCTCGTTCGCATGCTTCGTTCGATCGGCTTTGTTCGTTTCTTAAACGCCACCGACTCGATTTGCTTCGTTTTACGTTTTTGCTTGAATCCAGCCGCCTCCAGCGACGTCAACGTTTTCTCCTCGAATGTCGCCTCCGGTTCCGCCGGCACGTACGGCTCGTCGTAGTCGACCGCACGATCGTGAAGGTCCGCAATGCCGAAACTGTACAGGAGAGAAACAATACGAGAGAATTTGTCGGCGGCTTCCGTGGTATACAGTAAAGTAGGTGTCGTTTTACGTGTCACTCTGTTTTCGCAGAATACAGAGCATGTGAAGCTTACCGAATTACTACAGTAAGAAAAAAGAACGGATGTATCTGGTTTGGTTGAAATCAATGAAAAACACCCATTTATGGCGATATGCCTTTCTGCCACTCCGACTGTTAACGAGCCCTCTATTCTGCGAAGAGAGGTGACCGGTTCAAAAAACAAACATGCTACAACTATAGCAAGCGACATGGTGTGCTACTGTGCGAACGCCCAAGCAAACGACAATTTTCAATATGCTGCCAAGAGGCCAACGTCACAACATTCAATTTTCCTATTTCGAAGCACACACTAGTGACTAGCAATTCGAAAGAATCTCCTGGTGATGACGTCACGTCCCTCTGAGACCCAACAACCGCAGCACACCATACATACATGCCCAACAACGTTCACACTCACTCCGTTTTTGGCCCTTCATCCTTGTCCTGTTTTGTGACGCGCGTCCACGCGCCAATCTCGGCCGCAGCGTGCACCTCCGCCGGCTCGGGGTTTTCGCGGTCCTGAGCGGGGCGCTCTTTCATTTGGATCACCTGCCGTGGCGCCGACCGGTCATGGCCGTACTTTCGTTCGCCTGTGTCGTCTTTCGGCGAAACATGCGGCTCTTTTTTACCGGCGGCATGCGACGACGCTTTCGGCGGCTCGCCCGAGTTTCGGTCCGGCCGTTCTTGTTTGATCATCGGCTGTTTTGAGCCGGTGGCTCTCGAGGGCGCGTAGGGCAGTTTTCGCTTCAGGACCCCGTGTTTCACCATTTGCTTGACGGCGTCCGGATGCAGCACCGGCTCGTCCTCTTTGTCGGCGTTCTTCTTTTTGTTCTGTTTGTTCCGGGAGGAACCGGATTTCACGTCGTCGTCGTCGTCACCCTCCTCTGGTGGTTCGCCGGTCTGCAGTTGCTGTTGCTCCTTGAATGACAGGAATCCCTCGGATGGGGCGGTCCAGGAAGTCTCTGAGAAGGAAAACAACACATGTTGATTCTGTTGAATAATCAGTACAACTGGAATTTGGAATTTGAGGAGACAAAATCTGGTGTTGCCACAAGACCAAGTCTCGTCTCCTCAGTTTTTTGTTGCTTGTCTCCGGTTTCGCCGCATTTGGTGGTAAGCCAGTCTCGCGGCGGCAAAATTCAAATTTCACTGTGCAAACTAAAAACTTAGCGCCCAGCTCAAAACCTGTGGAATCAACACAAAAACGCCGAAAAACTCAGTGCGCACCTCCAGTCTGCGTGTGCCAATAGTACAGATGACCGTCGTCAGTTTGTGCGACCGCCCAAACTTTCTGCAAGGCCGGTTTCAACTCGACGCTCGTTGGATAGTGCCGTTCCACCCGGGGCATCCGCGGATTCGGCAGCTGCGGCCCTTGCTCAACGGGCTCTGAAGAGAACAAAAATGAGATTTGGAAAATATGGAAACATGTTTGTTCGGATGCACTGTGCACACCAACTTTGGAGGATGACTTGTGTTGTGGTTGTAGAAAAAAGCATGCAATTAGAGCCAGTTTTGCTCGTGTTTCGCTGCGATGAGAAACAGTGTGAGGAATTCTCAGAAAGATCAAAAAAGTGACGACCGCTAGAAAGGAATTACAGTCCATTTCTAGGCCACATGACACCAGCTGATTGGTTGGTGAGTCTGTCCTGCACGGAAAGCATGCATCACGTGGTCACCAACCAATCAGATAGTTGCATATTCAGAAATTTGAAACCAATTTTCACAAAGAAACATTCGAGACCCCGCGAAAATGCGTAAATTTCACAATCTTATGGCGCTAAAACACTTCAGTCATATCAAAAAATAGACTGTGCCAACGTTTCCAAAAAAAACCCTGCACTGACCCCGCTTCGATGGCCCTTGAAAGCTGTCGCTGTATGCGCCGCTGTTGTCCGCGTGCGCGTCCCGTTCGTACGCCGCAATGGCGCCCATCTCCATCGCTTTCAGACACTTCAACGCCGCCTTGTCCTCTTTCTCTTTTTGTCGCGCTTTTTGACCGATCTGCAAAACGAAAAAACCGTGCGGCTGTGTGCTGGGATTAGGCGGGTTGCTACGAGACAGCGTTTCCACGAGACGAGACGAAGACTATTTTCAAAATGAGACGAAGACTATTTTCAAAATCCGCGAAACGAGACAGTCCACAACCGTGCGAGACGGAAAAATTACGAAACAACGAGTAGGAACGTCTCGCAGCAGCCCTACCAGAGGTGTGCACGCCGGACAATTCTTGCTGGTACCGGCTCGGGTGGTTGCGCGACGTCGACCCCACCTCCACCACATTTTTCTCGCAAATTTAGTGTCACATTCTACATGCGCAGCGCGATTTCAAATACGAATACATTTACATTTTTGAAGTTTATTCTGTGTTTCGTTCGGAAAATGTGGCTTTGACTCTCAATTTCAATAAAAAACCGGTAAACTGTAACGTCTTCGCGTAGCGAAGAAAATTTTCAAAAATTAGATCCTGAGAACGCATTTTACCTTGCGATTTTTAGATGTCATCCAGAGTAGTTTGCTGTCTATTACATTCACGTGTTAAAAAACGCAGATGTTTAGAAACGTGCGAACAAAAAGCTTAGGAGCTAGATGGACCAAGTGATCGTTGATACGGTCAAAACAACAGAAATATTCTTAGATTGAATTGAACCTTTATCAGCAAAACACTGAATCTAAAAAAACGAACGATGAATTCGTGATTGCCATTGTCAAACAAATCATAAAATGTCCACGTCCTGCGCCGGAGGCGCAGAAAAATTTTGAATCTGGGCGCAAAATTTCTTAGAAACAATCCCTTGAAATCTTCGAAAATTGAGAGAACCAAAAAAGCTGACCGAAACGACCAATTTCTTTGCGTCATACCAAATTATTTTGCGTCATTGACGCACGATTTCGCGTAAAAACCCTTGGATTGATCAGAAAAGGAGGTTTTTGAAGTACAAAATTTATTAGGTCAGTTAACCAATGGCGTTCATTATGTTTCGGCCCTTTAATCAACTTTACATAATGACCGCCGAACAAACGGTGGGCCTCGTCAGAAGAGTGCCGTTTGTTCTTTGTGTTAAGAAAAAAGGCTAAGGCGAAACATTGGTTATGAAATAGATACACTAAACTAGGAACCGGGTGAGTATAGGCTAAAACTTGTAGGCACAAATGATACGCAGCGTAATTTTTAGTCTATTTTACTCGAATAACAGTGAAATATAAAGAAAATAAAACGTGTGAAAGCTTTCTCAACTAACTTTCTCGCGCGAACGCTTGCTCTTGTCTCTGCCTCGATCAGGCGAACGCGAGCGTGACGATGACATATGACACTTTCCCTCGGCAATGGGTGCAAAAAGAAACAGCAAAAAAAAAAAAAAAAAATTTTTTGTCTGTGTCTGTGCAACTCACATTTGCGAAATAAAATGTGCACCATCTACATGCGCAGCGCGATTTCAAATACAAATACATTGCAACCTACTAAAGTACCACGACAGTCAGTCAATTGAAATCTTCGAATTTAATTTTAAAGCAATTTTTACTTCATTTGTGAAAATTTTGTCTCTTCCACCTGAGGCGCTGCGCGACATCTGTGAATTAAAATGATTGCTCACAGCGATTTCAGCAGCTCACAACAAAAGCACAATGAGCAGACCTTAATTTTGACTGATAGATGCGCGACATGGGCAATCGATTTCGAAGTAATTTTTCAAATTCATGTGTAAAACTTTTGTCTCTTTCAACTCCGACCGGGGCGCTGCGCGACGTAGCCCCCAGGCCCTGCGCGACGCGCGACGTTTGCCGGTACCGGTACCCCCTAAGTGCCCCCCGTGCACATCTCTGAGCCCTACAGGGTGTGCTGCCGAGCGCCGATGACTTGGACACTTGCTCTCCTTTGTGCACAGACAATGTGTCAGCAACACCAAAAGCCGGTTCACGTTTTTTTCAGAAAGCGTGAAACAAGCTTTCCTTCCTGAACAACGTTTGTCCACTTCTCCCGACATGAATGGCACAACCGGCAGACTTCTTCCAAAACACACCAGCGAACGCATACGCCACGTTGGAGCCGGTGTGTTTGATTCCAGTGTCGTGACAACGACGATCTACGAGACCAAGGCACTTGTGGACAATGTCGCAGCTCCTGCACAGCGTCCGCACGCGACCGGGCCCGCTCGATGGGCCAAATTGCGTCACTGCCTTTCCCACTTGTATGGGCGATGAACAACAACAAGCACAGCACAAAGCCGTTGATCACCTCCTTCAGTTTCTCCTGTACGTTCGTCTTGTGGCGTTGTCCATTCTCGTGGTGTTGCATGGTGATCTTGTTCTTCGCCATCCAGCACTTGCAGATCTCGCAGAAATACTTCTCCTCGGAACGCCAGTAGTCCGACATGACTGTGAGCTTGGTTGTTTTTGTTTGTTTGAAGGTCTGTAACAAAATTGGTGCGAATGTCACATTTTTTCCTTGTTTTGTTTGATGATGGACTTCAACATCAGATATTATGGTCAAAGCAATCAGATTGACACGAAGCACTGAGATACGTTTCAGCCGCACGTGAAACTGTCCAAACGAACGCTTATTCGCCAAAATCAAGCGCACCGGCACTTAGAATTTTTTATTTTTTATAAAAAATCTGTTTCACAAGCGCACAGGACAGGAACACAAGAGTCATTTCGAAAAAAAATATTTGAGCGATTGCAATATTTTTCGACTAATCCACTAACTATTGGCGACAACGACTATTAAGGAATCACAAAAAAAATTGAGCGTTATCCAAATTTATGTATGTACAATTTATTTACATGAAAAATCAGAAAAAGTGAGCACAAGATCGAACAAAAAGACCCGTATTTTCAGTTTCACTGGCTTCTCTGTCGCTTAATCGACGGAAACGCAGCCATGAACTTCGACCATTGGTCGTCAGAGACAATCGCTGTGATTGCAACCTGCAAAAATTTTTCGAAAAAGTCCAATTTGGTGTCGGTGCGCTGGCATATCAGCAGGCATTGCTGCGAAGGCGGAGTCCAGTGTGAGTGATCACCACCAACCAATCAGCAAATTGCATATGATACAGCAATATAAACGGTAACAAACAACAACACAATCACCTTCGAGTGATCGTCTGACGGTTGCACTGACTTTATGACGACGTTTCGCAAGCCCTGCAGTCGCTCCAACTGTTCGGCGTACGCGTCGCTCGGCAGATGCAGCCGCCGTGCGCGCAAGTTTCCCGCGCGCATCACGGCGCACTCGACGGCGCTCGCCAATTGCGCGAAACCGGCGCCCGTCTCGCACGACACCGCGATGCCGCCGTCGCTTCTAAAAGCGTCGAACAAAAAAATGCATTTCAGTTACAGGCACGCAGGAGTAAGGTTGGCATAGGAAATAAAACCGGTTTCTTTCCGTTTTTTGCAAAAAACCGGTTTTTTACTTTAAAATTTTTGGAAATTTCGGTGGTTGAAAACTATTGAACGATGATATCGCATAACGGAATTAAAACTGTTTTTTTTTTCTGGCAATAGAAAAACCAGTTTTTTATCACCCCTAACTGCACTGGAACCAACAAGACACCGACCTCTGAATGTCCAAAAGTTGGTCGGGGTCAGCTAAATCAGCCTTGTTGTTGATTTGTATCGACCGAGCGA
The DNA here is from genome assembly GCA_030248135.1 of Theristus sp. LFF4_11. Lineage (NCBI taxonomy): Eukaryota > Metazoa > Nematoda > Chromadorea > Monhysterida > Xyalidae > Theristus > Theristus sp. LFF4_11. Next base: position 18,291 of record JASANC010000722.1, on the reverse strand, counting down.
GAACATCGCTCGGCACCTCGAGTTGTTTCAAGGTTTCCCAGACCGTCTTCTTTTTCTCGACCATATCGGGATCGCTCACATCGCAGACGTGCAAAATGATGTCCTAGGATAAGTGTTCTCTCTTCTGTGTTCATCAAATCGTTGATCAGAAATAAGGCAACGTGCGATATTTCAGTACCTGCCTGTTCTACAGAAATATTTTAAAAACAAGGCAAGCGCCTTCTCGATTTCCATGTGGAAATCATTTGCAGGCGATTTTTTAGACACCGTGGGGAAGGGAGAAGCAATGAATGGACGAACGAACATGAATTTAGACTATGCTTTTTCGCCAGGCCAACGAAGAAAAACGGGGGGGTACAATTCCGGCCTGCTAATTCCGGCCTGAAGAATTCCGGCCCGCTCATTCCGGCCCGAAGAATTCCGGCCCGGAGAATTTTCGCCAGTACGAACAATATTAAACCACACGAAGTGATTTTGGTAATGAAATAATAAAATAAAAATATCGATGTTCACATGTTACAGTGTATTTTCAAAGATGTTCGTCCTGTTTGCTTTTTTGGAAAGTGAAACCTTTTGGAAAAAAGAAACTACAAATAAATTTTTAAATTTTTTTTATCATGAACAGGGTTTGTGACCCCTTTACCTTATCAAAAAGGCTTGGCTAAGATTAGGAACCTACAACAAATCACTGCAAGCAAGTTCTAAACAAAAATAAAAAATCACTTAAGAATTTATTTACCAAAAATCACTTCGTGTGGTTTAATATTGTTCTTGCTGGCGAAAATTCTCCGGGCCGGAATTCTCCGGGCCGGAATTCTCCGGGCCGGAATTCTTCGGGCCGGAATGAGCGGGCCGGAATTCTACGGGCCGGAATTTCGCGGGCCGGAATAGTACACGAGCCAAGAAAAACATAGAAATCAAGGCCAAGCAACCAAACCAAATTGTCTGTCTGCGTCTCTGTTTTTGAATGCCGTGAAGTATAGAGCGTGTAGCTTGAAAAATACAGGATTCAAAAATGATAAAATTCTAAAAAAACACACGCACAGCCTCCGAACAAAACGCTAGAGAGAGCCACCACGAACAACACCCGACCAACCGAGAACGCAATCCTGGACAACGTCGCACGAAATGACGCGATCAACATGGTCGGCAGTCTGCTGATGAATCCGACCGTGTCCACGTACGTCACCCGTGATTCGTTTGGGAGCCTGCCGTGGTACGCGCGCACGTTCAACGTTGCAAACAGTCGGTCCTCGCCTGTTGCGAACAACAACAACCGGTAGGAAAGTGATCGTTTTGAGTGCGTGCACTTTGCACAAAGGATATTTTATGGCTGCTATGGTGAGTTGTGACGATGCCACACTAGACACTAAATGGAAATGAAATCACGTCTGAACCGGACACTGACCGATTTTGAGACGACGGCGGATTTTCAGCCTGATTCAATTAGGCTTCAAACGGGTCTTTTTTGCTTTGTTTCAAAGTCTGACAATCAAAGACAAAATCAGATGAAAAATTTAGTTATACATCCGACAAAACAAAGCGAAGAACAGAAAACGCGAGTTTCTCTAACCAATCGCTGCGGCATCTCCAGTGAGTCGATTAATCAACGTCGTCTTGCCCGCATTCGTGTAACCGACGATCTAAACATCAAGCTCTTTTTTATTTTTTTCGTGCCCGTTCTCAGACACAAGAGACTCCCTGAGTCCTGAGCAGACCATTCCGAATGAGCGGTGTGTTGTGTACACCCGCTCGACACAACCAACCAGCGTGTGTGCGCCAGATGCAAATTTACCTCAACGTACAAATTGCCATAGGATTCGACAGTATGACGAACAAAAAAAAAACGGTTTATATATTGCTGCAGGAAACCAGAGTTTACGTTCCGTTCCACCCCATGGCATAACTCCAATTAAAAAAACAGCAAAACACGACGCGCACCGCCACGATCGGCACGCCATGGCGCTTCTTTGCGCCCAAGATCTGCCGCTCGTTGTGGCGCTGCAGCGTGCTGAGACGCTGGCGGAGCAGGCGCTCGCGGTCGTTGATCAGTTTCTCGTGGTGCTGACGGCCGCCTGCACGGCTACTCACGGCGAAACCACGGCCGGCGTCGACCACGTTGAACACACGACGTCTGCAACAGCGTTGGCTGGCATGCACCACAAATCACGGTGAGTAATTGTTTTTTTCACAGCGAATCTGATATTACCCCCGCATCCGTTTTGGTTTTTGTGAAAAAGCGTCGAAACTCGAATATTCCCATTCTAATAGCATGATTCGTTAAACCTGTCACCTTCACCTAGAAAGCCCGTGAGAGAAGACCGAACAGAATCGGATTGAAAAGAAGACATTATTTTGCCACCAATGTGATTTTCAATTCCAACCAAGTCTGATTTCCGTTCATTCTTCTTTAAAATTGAAGTTTCTGCTGTTGTGTTCTGCAAAAAACGACGACAGGCTTAAACGAAGCAAACAGTATCAGTGTTTGAAATGAGCATTAAACAGCTAAAAAAGAAAAAAAATTGAATTATTCAAAAAATCTAACCTCAGGTATGGTATTTCGGCCAACAACACTTGCAATCGCGATTCTGGGGAATTTGCGAAGATCTTGAATATGTGCAACACCACACCGTACCTGCGTGCACAGAAATAAACATTACATTTTCTTTGCAACACTTCGCAACTAACAACAATCAATGGTTCCACGTTCAGAGTCAATAACGTACATAAAATAATCCCAATCCCATCAATGATCCCTACTGGGCGCCAAGCAAAATCAGTGCAACTGTCGAACACTGAGCCGCCGTTCAACCACAAGCAAACCACCGACACAATCCAGAATATTCTCGAATATACCGATCATAGACCGGGCGAGCGAAACAGTTGCGCAGCCAAACGCGCTGCGTAATCGAGAGCATCTCGATGTTGACGAACACAACGGACGCGTGGTGTCGTTCGGCCAGATCGGACAGCGCCTGCTGCTGCCGTTCGTGCCAGATGCCGCGCTTCCGCGTCGAAACGTCCACGGGCACCGTCGTGCCGTGCACCACGCGCCAGCCTGTGACCGGCGGCGAGCGTTTGGCGGATTATTGGACACCGAAAAAAGGCTGCGGTGAAATTTTTCAATACATTACTTTCTCCTGGTTTACATGTCGCTTTCGCCATCTTAAGCTAATTTATCGCAATCCACTATATAAATACTAACAAAAACTATTCCGTTCATTTATTCCAGTCTAGTGAAAGAGAAAAACTTGGAAACCGAGCTTTCGTCAACGTTCACAAAAAACGTTTGATTTCCGCTGCACCACACCTCCTCTTGGTTGGTAAAAAAGCAGAGGACGTCAAATTAATGGATCTTACGAACATAACAAGACCTTAACGAGGAATTTGGAAGTGAGAAACTTCACTGAATGATTATAAGTGGTGTGGTGTGGTGTGCAAGCAAGTGTAAGACAGTTTTAAACCAACCAGGAATCGATCGAATCAAACTGACGGCTTCCTGTAGTTGACTTTCAATCGGAGTCGCCGTATGACGCTGAATGAGCGCCGCATCCCGACTCGTGGACGGGCGCACGAACGGATGAACGAGAAAAACGTTTTGCGATCGTTGTTGGTGGTCGCCGGGAAACGCGTCGACGTCGTTGGTAAGTTGGCTAAAAATTCCTCGGTCGAAAAATTTGGACAGCGCCATTGAAAATCAGTTCCGTCTTTTTCTTCGCGCAAAAAAACACTCACCGATACTGCCGATGTACAGCGCTTTCCATCTCCGACGATGACGAATCGCTCAGCCAGCTTTCCGTTGGCGCACATATGGAAGAATGCCTGGTCTCAAAATGTGCAGCAAGTTGGACATCTTTCGAAAGGCTGTGTCGTCGAAGAAGAGCAAAAGCAAATCGACTGAGAATCGGCATCATCTGGCTTTTGTCAATCGCTGCTGCTGCTGCTGTCGAAGAAAAAAATGCCGATTTTTTAATTCGAAAAAAAACCAATATGCTCTGATAACCTCTCTGATCTGAACTGAAAACGTAATTTTTCGCGCAATTTTTGAAAAGTTAAACATTTTTTCGACATCACGTTCAACAGCCGTCCAAGATCCACATTTGGAACCGTTTTATTTAACCTGAAACAAGACGCAATAAAAACAAAAAAACATTTCATCGTTGAATCGTCATTTGACACATTGTTCTTCTAGGGGGGGGGGCCTGGGGGGGGCCGGCCTAGGGTTAGGGGAAAAAAATCCGGTTTTTTTTTTAATTAAAAAAATTTTTTTTTTAAATTAAAAAAAAAATTTTTTTACAAGTTAGGTTTGTTCGAAGCGTCTCGTCGAGCTGAGTTCATCTAGACTATTTTCAGAACGATCCGGAAAACTATAAGAGCGAAAATCGTGTTTTATTGAAATTATGTCCATTTCATAGAGGGAAAGTTGCATTTTCAACAGTAAAACAGGACAATTTTCGACGTGTACTTGAATATTGAACCGTTCTTAGTTGTTCCTCTTTAGAAAATTACCAAAATTTGACTGTGTTCAAAAATTCCTGTTTGCTGTAGCTAAGTCGGCAACCCCTGTCGACCCGGTCGCCCCCCCCCCCAGACACTTACTTTCAGGTTCAACCAGCTATGCTATCTGCCACATGGCGAGAGCCCACTCTTCAAATCATCGTATCGAAAACACGTACCATGATTTCGCGATCACGTTGCGGGCAACTGACAGACGCAAGTTTAACACGTTAGTTTAGCTCAGCACGCAAGTTTTAACATGTGGCCATGTTTTAACATATCGGGTATCTGAAAAACGGTCGTGTGATGTGGTATTAACCAACATCTCCGCTCCAATTGTTTAACAATATATCGCACAACTCCATTGTAGACCTATAACATACGCCAATCAACAAAATATCATGTTCATCTCATGGCCTACCGACTGAAAAAACATGTTCTAAGTTGCAAGATGTAAAAAGAAAGGTCGGGTGGGAACTGCAGAGATAGAGAGAAAGTTTGTAAGTTTAAGAAAATGTGTGGCAGTTTTCTACGTTGTTAAAAAAATCGGATATGTCGATTAAACCGCGCTTCAACCCAATCGCGCGTTTTTTATTGTATCATGAAATGTGACATTTTACCAATGCAGCAGCAACGTGGGAGCGGGGCTTTGTATCTAATCAGCGTTTAATTGAAGAAGAATGAGGTGTGTGCTTAATCACTAATTGCAGTTCGCTTAACTTTTAATTATTCAAATTCCAACGCATAAAGTTGTGTATGAGCGGTATCTTTTATTTGATACAGACCGGACAACGATTACAAAAATTGTAAGAAATATTCAATGTGCCGAAAGTATCAGTCAAAAACCAAGAGTGTCCAAAAAGCCTAACTGTCTAACTCCTAACTCCTTTCGAATCGAAAGAGAGAGCTGCTTTTATAGCAGGTTGTTGTGTTTACAACACAAACTCACATCCAAAGGTAGACTACGCATTCTGAAATGTCAGCATCCAAAAATAGCACAAAATCAGACAAAATCAGACAAAAACCATTAAAGTGGGCAAAATCAGACAAAAACCATTAAGTGGGCGAAAACAATCACGAAAAGCCTGTAAATGTCAAACATAATTTAAATCAAAAAAAAGATACAAAGTAATAAGCACATTATAGCATAAGATATCAATATACACTCATAAAACAAAATAGCACGTCTGTACACTTTCCTGAATATTCATGTTGCACATTATAAAAGTATGTACAGTCACATCACGATGATTGGTTACAAAACAATGTACGAATGTAACATAGTGATTGGTTATAACATAAAGAAACATTAAAACATACTGATTGGCTGTACAAGCCGATTGGCTGAAATGTATAAAGTACACACATAAGAATTACATCGCACAGATATCATGACAGACGGTTACCTTGATATAGACGTACATGTGTGCTTGTGTGTTTTTACTTGAATGGGGTTGTACACACGTTACTTTTACTATACGTTTTACTCACACTGATAGTAAATTGTGGTTGTCGGTATAAATTAGTTATGTAAAAATTGGTTGGACTATTGTTTGGTTTTTGATTAAATACAAAACAATTGAACGTGTTTCTTCACAATCTTCTTAATAAATACTCATATACGTTACACACCCAGGGCAATTTGTGTGATGTCCTCATCACCGGCTGTAGGAGAACTGAGGGAAGGAGAACTGAGCACGGAGAACTGAGGGAAGGAGAACTGGTCACGCGGAAAACTGAGTCCTACGCATGCGCCCTCAGCGGAGGACTGAGTCCCACATGTTTTTCTGGTTACATGTGAGTTTTTCTTCATTACCGTTGTTCAGCTTTGGTTTATTTAGAATTTTACGTTGTATTTAAACTGTTTTTAATATTATTTAAATTTTTTAATATAGAAAAACGTTTTCTATTGCTCCCAATTGCAGATTTCTTTATATGACCTTGAATACGGCATTTTTTTATTCAAATGAGCGGACATGAACTTATCATGTTACAAATAATCATGTTTTTGGATAAATTAAATACATTGCATTCAATAGTTTTCAAAATTTTAAATAGAGAAGTTTTAAAAAAAGATATTGTCACAATACTGAAATAAAGCTTTTTAAAGCTTTTGTAAACTTAAAAAAATCGGAATCATATCATCGGATGAGGATGCCTGCAGCGCATCCATCATCCTGGTCTACCTCAACCGGTTGCAGCTCAATGAAATCACCGTCGCCAGCAGCCATTCGCCGTATTGCCCCGCCCGGGAATCGAACCCGGCTTGCACGTCAGGTTAAACTTTTATTGGTGGCCCCCCACCAGGCGAACAGGGCAAAAGGAAAGGAAAAAAACGGATCTCTCAATTGTTTTGCAAAAAAACTTGTTTCACAGGGAACTCAAACTTCATGATGTAATAGATTTAGAAGATTTGCTGTTAATTCATTCCCTTGAAAACGCATCCACCAGTGCAATCCGACAGTGTCTATTTGTGTTAACGATATGTTAACAAGTCAATCTGACACTTCTTCCAATATATTAACAAGATGCCAAAAACAAGTGAAAGACGCTCGTTTTGCATCTATTGCATTAACAGCTTAGACATCTGGCATTGCGCCATTTATTTTGCGTGTATCAGAAATAAAGACACAATGGATGATGAAATAGATACGTTCTCAAACGTGAAGATGTCTATGTTAAAACAACAGATTTTGCGTTTTGCTAAATAACGCATCTTCACGAAGAAGATGTATTTTAACCGCATTTTACAGTATATCAGCTGTGTCATGACAGCATGCAATTCATCACGACGGTCAGACACGTGTTAACACAAAAAAATAATCGCTGATGGGCTGCAAATTTACGTACTTTTTGGCAAATCAACTACGTCTATTGTATCAAACAACAATTAATGTTTTTAAATGAAGTATCATAAACGGTTAAAAATTGTTAATAAACGGAATATGATTCAATTGATGCTGTTGATTTAGAAGATGCGATTTCACAAAAAAGACGACGCAGAACTACCGTAACCTGATAATGATAGATCTAATAGATGCACAAAATGCGCATCAACGTATTTGTCAAGCGTATTTAAATCATCGTAAATAATTTTTATAAATGTGCATCTTTGACTGTTAATGCAACGTTAATAGAAAGCTTTTGCATCTATCGCATCAGCTGAATTAACACAAATAGACACTGTCGGATTGCACTGGTGGATGCGTTTTCAAGGGAATGCATTAACAGCAAATCTTCTAAATCTATTACATCATGAAGTTTGAGTTCCCTGTGTTTTGAAATTATTCGTTTGTTTAACTGTTGAGAAAACCGGAAGATAGATGGATATAGATCCGCGGGCAGGTTTCAGAAAAAGAAGTAGGAGGAGGAGCAAAAGCAAACTCACAGCGAATTTGTTTTTTTTTTCAAAAATATCTAGATATGACCACGATGCGACGGCGACCACAACGGCGCGACACTAGAATAAAACTCTGAAAACGTTTTCAAAAACTATTCAGATTTGGTGAGAGAAGCAGGCAGGTTGCAGTTTAAAATTAGGTGTTGGGTTTCCGGGCTGAGGACATGGCGTGGGCTGGACATTTCGTTTTTTTGTGGTAACGATGATGACTTTACTTCATTTTGGAGTTGGGTTTTGAGAAGACCAGTTAGATTTCTGTGGCTATTTTGACAAAACAAACCAAAAAATTGAAAACTGACGGAAGAAATAGAAAAAACAGCTCATAAAGGAAGCCAAAAACGACGGAAGTAGGGAAGGATAGGGAGGGAAGGTACAAGGAAAAAAATCTGAAAATGAAAACGATTAAAAAATAATTAAAAATACCGTATTACCTCTATTAAACCCCCCCCCCCCAAAATTAAACCCCCCCCCAAAAAATAAACCCCCACCCCCTCGACAAGTTTCCAAATAATCCCCCCCCCCAAAAATAAACCCCCATGGGGGTTTATTAGAAACCTGTTTGAAACACACACCTAGCGAATTCAGTGGCTGAATGCAGTGACATTGGTGAAATTGTGCTACCAAAGGCCCCAAAGGGATGAGTTAGTGGTAATTTCATTACAAAAGGCTGTTACAAAAGGAAATCTCTGTGAAAAGTAGAAGTTTCTGCGACTTCCTTCCTGCCATGGAAAGTATTTTTGCCATTTTGCTCACCCCTAAAAATGGTTTCCAAATAAACCCCCCCCCCCAAAAAATAATCCCCCCCCCCAAAATAAACCCCCACCCCCAGAAGTCGCTGAAGAAATAAACCCCCATGGGGGTTTATTAGAGGTAATACGGTAAAAGGATTTATTTATTATTAATAATAAATAGGTATAGGGACAGGGAACAAGGCAAAAACGCATTTGGTGATCAGTTCTCCGGGGCCTCAGTCCTCCTTCCCTCAGTTCTCCGCCCGCGCGTGTAAGCTGTGACCAGTCCTCCGGGCCTCAGTCCTCCTTCCCTCAGTTCTCCGCCACCCCTCATCACCGTAGCTCGAAATTGGCTGCAGCATTTATTCACCGATTTGTGTGACGATTCTTTTGCAAAAAAAGGAGTCTGGCCAGACCAGGTAGTCACTGTAAAAAAAGATCAGTGATACCAAAATAACGTCACATTTTTAAATCATTTTCAACATTTTTTTTTCTCTCTTTTTGACATCATTTCTATTATCATTTTCAACATATTTTTTTCTTTTCTCTCTCTTTTTGACATCATTTCTTTTATCATTTTCAACATATTTTTTTCTTTTCTCTCTCTTTTTGACATCATTTCTTTTATCATTTTCAACATATTTTTTTCTTTTCTCTTATTTCTTTTTGAGTCGAACAACTTTTTTATTGCCCGAGTCTACTCTCGTATTTTTGTTTTAACACTCTTCATATATTTTTTTACTTTTTGCTTTATTTTTATTTTGTGACCGCGGTAGAGCTACTTCTCTTCTTTCTATGCCCTGTTGCCCGAATAATCACGCAGAGTCGAAGTAAAAAACGAATTCGAAAGTGCGAAGTACACGTAGAAATGTATGTAAACAAGGATGTAACCTTTAAAAAATAAAATGTGTTTGAGCAACATTGAGTCATATGACTGTTTGACCTGGTAATTAATGACTAAAAGGTAAATGCACTGGTATTTGTTATTTAAAAGATCATTGATATACAGGAGAAAAATTGTGATTTTGACGGGATGTATAATGATTAGGTAAGATTACAGTATAATGTCATGACCGGTATCAATTGCGAATGTAAGGATCATGATCAGCATATCAGCAGGTAATTTTGTGATTGCTGACAAAAATGGTAATAGACACACAGATAAAAATGACCAAACTAAAGTGTGACAAAGGAAACGGACATAAAAGTGTTCATAAACGGTAAATCTGTACACGTGTTGAGGTACTGCGATGCCTAGTTCGTGATATAAATTGTGATATGCAAAGTGTCAAAAGCAAATAAATGAAATAAACGTTGCGCAAGTAAATGAATACTCTAACGATGTATATGCATAAAAATTTTCTCAGCCAGCTATCTATCTGAAAATTTTTGTCTTCGAAAACATAAAATGAGTCAATTTTTGACCAAAATTGACCATTTTTGCTCGTAATCCTTGAAAATTTCGCTAATTTTAGGTAAAATACGCGTTTATACTTGATTTTTAGTGTATTTTTAGCATTATTTTGCTGTTTTTATAGCTTTTTATTGTTTTAGCTATCTATCTATCAAATTTCAAAATTTTGACCGGCCCCCCCAAAGTCACATGCCCCCCCCCGCGCCCCCCCCCCAAAATTTTCCAGCTATCTATCTATCTAGAAAATTTGTTCCAGCTATCTATATCGCCCCCCCCCAACCCCTCGGCTCTGGAACAACTATGATTTGACAACGTGTTGGGCTGGCTGAGTTTGTGCAGATGTTAAGCAGTTCATCTATGAATGTCGTTCGTAACACTGCAACAGAAACAGTAACATGTAATTTCTGTGGAGGTTTCGAGCGCACGCCTCGGCGATGCAGCAGGCGCAGGCATCGCATGTGTTGCTCGAGAAGACAAGGTGAGGATTTTCGCGGTCATTCATTGCAGAGCAAACTTTCACCAGAGCAGCAGTGTTACCCAGGTTTTTGCTCGCAAACTGAAACGCCGCTGGTTGTGGTTAGTGTCGTTCGAAAGGCCGGGGAGTTTTGAAACATTGAAAGTCAATTCGCCAAGTATGGGGTTATGAAATCAGTGGGGGAGGGATCGTGGAGATGCGATAGGACACTGTCAAGAAGCTTTTCGCGAGCAAGGCCCTGGGCCAAACCTCGGCACGCGTGACGCGGGTCGCGATCGCTCCAACATTAATTAGCGCAACAAATTACCATTTTTTTCACGATTTTCTGTTGCGCTACAATGTAACAGGGTAAGATGACAGAAAAACGTCCACTTAAAAAAAATAACGATTTGATCTCGAGAGACTGCATTATTAATAGATTTTATTTCGTAAATGAATGAACATAGTGGCTAACAATAGAAACAGAGAGTAATAGTGATAGTGATCCCTCAGCGTTGACCTCGGCGCTGTATATGCCATTGGGGATCGCCAACGAAGCCCTAACGAATTACTGACCATGGGAGCATCATCGTCGTCCTGGCTGCCCATCTGTCGGCGGCTGGAACTTTTGCCCTTTAAACGTGGCTTGTTGCTGTGCGCGCGTTCTTCGACGCGGGTGATGTGGCGTCGCCGGCCGAACTTTCATCGGATTCTTGCATTTGGTCAACTGGCCCGCTTTGGCCTGAATTGCTGATATTGTTGATACCGCTTTTACGCGGCGTTCAGCTAAGCACTCAACGTTAGCTATTGTTGTGTAGTAAAGCATCCCCAAAGCATTGTTTTGCGTCCGAACGTCGTCCGAATAAGAATCAAGATTAACTTTATTTTATCTTATAACAAGGATCTTTATAAAATTTATGTCATAAGCTCAAAAAAACTTATTACAAATATGATTCATGCAAACACATCGTTTTTCTTGTAAACATTTTTCTTATCTTCTTTTTGTTTCATTCTTTCCTAGTCTTCGTTTCCTCCGTAGTTCTTGTTTAGCCCGCGCGATCTTAAATTATAAGAATGTGTGACTAAGGAGCATCATCCTTTTCTTCTTCGTTCACTTTACATCGTCGATTTCCGGGAGCTCGTTTCACTTTTTGAGAGTGCACAGTCTTAGTTTCACCGTTATCCAGCAGTACGGTGATGTTGAGCCCCTGTACCTTGTCCACCAAGAAAGGTCCGTCATATTTGACTGTAAACTTTTGTTGCTTAGCGGGCGGGCCTCCGCCCTGCGTAGCCTGCATTTTCTTGATGTAAACGTATTCACCTTCCTTTATGTCCAGTGGCACAGCACTCCTATCGTACTGCTGTTTCATTGAATCCTGCGCTTTTTGCCACATAGCTCGGGCAAAGCCCCAAGCTTCTGTCATGCGTTTTGGCATTTCCAAGGCGTAAGATTCAAGATCAATCTGATGATACACACTCGGCACTATAGATGGTATGAATAATTCATTCGTCAAACTCTGAGTTTGAATAATGAATGACGAATGAATAATATATTATTCAAATAGTATTATTCACGTAATTTTTCAAATTATTCATTATTCACTTGAATAATTTGCCGATAGTGAATGATTAATGAATAATGAACGATTGTTCATTGACTGTTATCTACCACTTTGTATTTTTTTACCCTTAGCACATTGATGCTTTTGTTGTCGGATCAATGGCGGAGAGGATCAATAGTGCAAATCACTATTTCAAACAAATCAACACTCATCAAAGTAAACAAAGCATTTAATTATAACTAAAGGCCCTAATTTCAGTTTTTCTGATCGGTTCAGGGTAAAACTAATTGGCGACAACTGTTAGGTATACAGGTAAAACATATCCAAATTTCAGCTCAAACGGATAAACGGTGTAGAAGTTATAGCCGTTTGCGGTAACCCTATCGTGTGTGCAGCATAGATAGACACAACAACAACAGAGAGAAACACAACACTGTCTCTGTGTGATGTTCGCGTGAGGGGAGCATAATTGCTCACATACGTATGTGTGTATGCCACATATAATATAACAACCCCAGGTGTGATTTCCTTTCATTTTGTGTTTGTTGATTTTTCAATTTTCTGGACAAAAATGGCTGTATCTCGAGTTATATAACACCAAATTGAACGATTCTTTCACTTTTCCAAACTAAAATGCACTCAGGATTTCAAAAAATGTGTTGAATTTTGCGCATCTATTACGAATTTGCGAATAAAGTGTAAAACAAGTGGTGCAACATGCAGATTTCTGGTGGCCCATGGTTGAAATGCGGAAAAAATATAATACAATTTTAACGAACTGTATAAACAAACAAAACACATCAACCGCTAGTTCATTTTTAGTTTCAGAAGTTTGTTTTGGTGCACCCTTAGAAATTTACAAGTTGATTTAAGCACCTTCCTTTCAGTGGACATGTTTTTTGTCACTTTTCAAAACTCATGAGGTGTCACAAAATGCGAGGTTGATGTGGTCAATCAAGGTGTGCTCTGAGCACACAAATTTTTGCAACTTGTGCAACTGGTTTTAAACAAATCCAGTCTTTTGTTCCCATTATTCATTCGTCACCAATAGTACTATTTGAATAATGAACCCATTACTCATTATTCAAAATAGTATTATTCAAATAATTTGAAAACCCCATTATTCATTCGTCAACTAATGAATAATGAGCCAATAGTATACCATCTATACTCGGCACATATGTCAACGCAGTTTCTATCGGCAATGTTGGTTCACGCCCGTGTAAAAGAAAGAAGGGACTTTTGGAGGTTCCATCGTGTGGGATGGATCGCATTGCAAACAGAACATAAGGTAGTTTTTTCATCCCAATTGTCCCGCTGCGAATTGCAAAACATACCCAGTGATTGAATTAATGTTTTGTTTGCACGCTCCGCCATTCCGTTCGAACTTTGCTGGTATGGCAGAGTGGTGAGGTGTTGTGTGTTGCACAACCGAAAAATTTCTTGCGTCAGATCAGCGCAAAAGTTTGTTCCAAGATCTGTCAGAATTTGTCGAGCCATTCCATGAGAACAGAAAATGACAAAAAAACAGAAAAAAACGAGCGGGCATAACAACGCGCGATAAGAAAGATTGCAACAACATGAATGTTAGCATAATTTTCAGACATCAAAAAACGCGAGATAAAAACGTTCTTTTTCTTTTAAAAGGTTGCACTGCTTTCACTGAAGTTCCGGAACCCGGCGAGCATGGCATTTTTCAAATTCAATCAAAGTTCATTCGAGACGGATTTTTCTTTTGTTGACGAAAACTGCGCAGTGAAGAAAAGATTTGTGATAAATAATGACTTGAATACACGGAGATTTTACAACGTGAGATTTTATGACATGACGAATAATTTGAATGTGAGCAACGTGTAAAAAATGCGACCCACCAAAAGTCACACTTGAAACTCACACATTGTCACACTTTCTTTCAGCTGCCCAGTCAGAGTCAGTCAAAATAATTCTTGACCAGAGAGGATGAAAGCGTCAAAACGTCGTTTTATTTCGAAACTAACAATTTATCGGACGATATCTGACGAATTACAACAGTTTCTTTCTTGCCACTCTTTGTCAGGCATTGTCGTCAGCTTTCTACGCTTGCGTCATAGCGTTTCCTTTGATGACTGTTATGACTGTCTCGGCGCTAATTATTGTTTATTTATGATTGCAGTTTTCGGTTGAAAGTTAATGTCGATTTGTTACATACAGTATGGCCGAATAAATAAGGCAGCCCATCAAGGCGGGATCAGTTGCAAACTAGGAGTTGTCTATTTTAAAAGTGCCAACATAACTCCTAATCTTGTGTTCAAGGGAGAAAGAATGAACAGAATAGCACGAAGAATCCATCAGTCCATAAAAAACGCGTCAAATTTGGCAGACAATTTGGTTTCTGAACGTCTTTTTTCTTTCATTTAAATTTCGCGCGCTCCTTGCACCCTGAAAAAAGCTGCCATGTTTACTCGGTCATTCCGTACAACACGTTTTTTTCGTTTTCGTTTATTTCAGACACTATTCAGACGATAGAGAGCCAAAAAACAACACGCCAACTTTCTCTTCACATTGCAGATAAACCCAAATCCTAAGCACACGCTACATGAAAAGAAAAACAAACGCTGGATAACAGAAGCAAAAACATTCAGTGTTAGGTGGCTGTTCTAGCGCATGAAGAAAAAGACAAAACATTGTTCACGACAGATTTGTGCGCTGTATTACAATCTGTCCGTGACAATGACCAGCATGGGTGTTTAGGCTATTCGTCGGTTGCTTTCGTCAACCCTCTAACAGGATACTGTAACTTGCGTAAATGAAAAAAAGAACAGAACTGACTTTGGAATTCATTGTTGAAAAACGCAAAATTCGGTTTAATTGTTCTGTGACACACAATTCTGTTGGAAACTCAAAATGTTCACCACCGAAACGATGGCGGATGGATCACCACCACCGGACGGCCACAGTCACGATGTCCATCCGACAATCATTGGTCAGACAATCAAGTTCACAGCATCGAAAAAACTGTCACCTGCCCTGAACAGTTCGTCGGTCAACAGACGGTCACGTTACGGTGCTGTTATGTCCCTAATAGTTTCGTGATTACAGTCCCACATAATTCAATCCAACTTTTATTCAGTATAACAACGATCCGCAACAATAGTACAAATCGAATAGAATGAAAATTGAATCCTCCTCGTCAGGATGTCCGCTCTCCTTATATAGGGTTCCGGTGGCGTCTGACGAAGTCTGACGAATTTCTGTTGTGTCTGGTTTTGATTTGCGTCATCACCTTTTTAGGTGAATTGTATGTTTTGAGGACGCATCGATTACATTACATTCCTGAGATTCCATTGTTGTTTATGACGTCTTTGAGTGGGAACACATGTTCCATTGTTGATCCTTTATGTGCAGGCTTGTTGATTGTTGTGGCTAGTTCAGGAGTCATGTGATTGTTTGTTTATCATGATTCCCAAACCTGTTTACTTTCTGTGTTTGCGTCATTCCTGTATTCTTTCATTGTTTTCCTGGAATCTTCTGTATTTTGTCACTCTCGTTGTTTCGTTCAACTTCGTAACACTTGCGCTCGCAGTCGAGTCGCTCGTGGGCCAATTCGCTGCCTGATCGAACCCGATATTGTCCAGCGTGTCGTTGTTTAGCAGGGGATGCCGTCGTCTTCTTCTTTTTCGACTTCAGGTTATTGGTTTCACGACAATACAATTAGACACGTTTTTGACGTTTTCTTTTACGATCAAAACTTTGATACTTTCAACAGTTCAGTTTATTCACACACAATATATTGAAACTGCGCAAAAGCACGAAAAAGTACAAAACGTAGAACACAGATAAAAGCTGTTTTTTTCTCGCTAGCAGGCTCAAGCAGCACGAACGCTCACAGACAGTCAAAACATTTCCATGGTTTCTCGCTAACGTGATAAAGTAAAAACCACAGCTAGCGCATCATGCGATATCTCCGCGACACACGATCTACAGATGCAAAGCGACAAAGAATCGTTGACATGGACACCAGGAGCTCGAGAGAACTGAAGGAGAAAATTCATCGGAAGCTTTCGGTCTATGGAGCAAAGCTGCAAACTGTAAAAGAATTGAAAGAGAAAATTCGCAGTGGTGTTGAGCATATCAACAGTGACCAGCCGCTGCATCGCAAAGTGTGCAAAGGCTTCAGGCATCGCTTGCAAGCGGCGGTCATTGAAAACAACGGTGGGCATGTTGAACAGTTTAAGCGAACAATGGACACGTTGAACTGTTATGTTTAATCCCAATGACAAAACTGGCCTAACTAAACCAAAAACCGCCTTCAATGTTGCCCTGTGTCTGTATGATGTGGATGGATCAATATTTGTTGAACACGCATGTGTGTGTGCATTGCATTTGCATTTGCAGTCAATATTTGCGGTGGATTATTTGTGCTCAGCAATAAACTTTTTAATTTGAGCTTCTAATTTCATTTACATCAGAGAGAGATCACAGCGCTTCATCGTTGTAACGTAACGTTGTAAGACAGTGAAATACCATATTCTGGGTACCTACCGTAAAGTTTTGCATATAAAGGTTCATCCCACTTATAAGACCCCCCACCCCACCCAAAAATGGGCGGAGTGTCACACGACGCGAAACCAAAAAAATTCAAAATTTTGACTTGGTCGAAATCTAACCACGTTTGTAAGGCCCGGACTTTCTAATTTTCGCTTTATAAGACCTCCTACGCCTCCCACTTACATGTACCGTATTACCCCCATTAAACCCCCCCCCCCACCATTAATCCCCCCCCCCCACCAATAAACCCCCACCCCCCCGACCAGTTTCCGAATAATCCCCCCCGCAAATAATCCCCCATGGGGGATTATTGGAGACCTGTTTGAAACACAGCGAATTCAGTGGCTGGTTGCAGTGAAAATGATGAAATTGTGCTACCAAAGGCCCCAAATGGATGAGTTAATAGTAATTTCATTACAAAAGGCTGTTATAAAAGGAAATTTCTATGTAGAGTAGAAGTTTCTGCGACTTTCTTGCCTGCCATGCAATGTATTTTTGCCATTTTTCAACAAACCCCCACCCCTAGAATTTTTTGTAAATAACCCCCCCCCCACCAATAATCCCCCCCACCAATAAACCCCCACCCCTAAAAGTCGCTGACGTATTAATCCCCCATGGGGGTTTATTGGGGGTAATACCGTATTACCCCCAATAAACCCCCATGGGGGATTGGGGGGGGGTTTATTATACAAAAATTTCTAGGGGTGGGGTTTTGTTGAAAAATGGCAAAAATACCTTGCATGGCAGGCAAGAAAGTTGCAGAAACTTCTACTTTTCACAGAGATTTCCTTTTGTAACAGCCTTTTGTAATGAAATTACCATTAACTCATCCATTTGGGGCCTTTGGTAGCACAATTTCACCAATGTCACTGCATTCAGCCACTGAATTCGCTGGGTATGTGTTTCAAACAGGTTTCCAATTAACCCCCATGGGGGATTATTTGTGGGGGGGGGATTATTTGGAAACTGGTCGGGGGGTGGGGGTTTATTGGTGGGGGGGGATTAATGGTGGGGGGGTTTAATGGGGGTAATACGGTACGGTATTTTGGTTGTCACACAAAATTCCACTTTTTTCAGAAATTTTTGATTTCCAAATTTATATTAGGAGACCTTATATGCAAGACTTTACGGTATACAGCACGTGTAGATGGGACGGTATGCGGTGGTATATATTACGGAGGCGTGATTGATCTTGAAACGATCTCTCCACAAAAGTACAGACGATCCGTGATTGTTCGGGTCAGTTTTCTTTTCATGGCAATTACTACTCTAAATTATGGGCAATCCGCTGATTGGTTGGTGATCAGTGATCACGTGAGACATGCTTTCTGTGTAGGACAGACTCCGCCTCCGCAGAAATGCTTGCACATAAAGCAACATCGTGGGATCACCAAACCAATCAGCTGACTGCCTGCAACTTAGAGTTCAACTGCACATACCGTTTACCAACCGTCCCTTAAACCGGATATTTTGACCTTTGAGAGTAGTAAACTGTGCACTTGCTCATTAAACTTGCTCATTTGCTTGCGTCATGTTACAATTAATACAGCTTACAATGTAAGATTACCGGCGTGGGTCTCAGGAGTGCGCGTTTTAAACTTGAAAGTTTTTAATGATCTCGGAGGATTATCAATTTGTCACATACCGTATTACCTCTATTAAACCCCCCCCAAAATTAAACCCCCCCCCCAAAAATAAACCCCCAC
>JASANC010000721.1:0-14398 GCA_030248135.1 Theristus sp. LFF4_11 | reverse complement strand
ATTGTTGCATTAAAAACGCTTCGGTTCACGACTTTTTAGTAAAAAACACTCGATTATTGTTCTCTTGAAACTCTGGTTTTACAGCTGGAACACACAGCACAGCAACTTACAGTGCTCTTTGTTCGTGTTCGAGTGCAGTCTCTCTGCAATCGGTGTCGAAGTGGCGTCTTTCAAAAACAAACGCCCAGAGGCGCGCGTCGTTCGCGGCCGCATGTCGGCAGTGGTACAGTGCTGTGTGGTCGCTGAAGTGCACAAACATACACGCAACCACACTCTGCGTGTGTTCACGCGACACGCAACATCAAGCGCATTTACTTTCGAGCGCACTTGTCGACGCGCGCTCGCACTGTGTGTCTCTCGGCGGGCCGTTGCTGACGTGCAGCTCGTAGTCTTTCACGTTCGACAGGTCTCGTTTCACTTGTTCAAAGATTCGTTGCGCACGTTGCATCGCCTCAAGCTTTCGCTTGTCCACCATGCTGGTCGCAGTCTCCTCGTCATGCTTCAGCGATTTCTTGTGGCCGCGCACTTTTCTTGAGCCAGCCTTTGCTTTCGGTCTGCATTTCTTTTTAGTTCGGTCTTCCTGTTCACGATTGCTGTTCCTCAAAATTTCATCGTTCTAAAAACAAGTTTGATTTGATCACGGGGATTTATTAAAAAGGGGTTAGAACATCTTGTGCATAAAAGCGGTACGGTTATGTTTCAAAATGTTTAATTTCACCGATGGGCCGCGCGCGTCGTGTTGTTGTTGTTTGTTGCCCCCTTTTTATCCTTACCCAACGCCTTGGGGCAAGGCAGTGTCGCAATTTTTTATTGTCCACCACATGGGCTGCGACGTTGGAAGCAGTTTTTCTGCTATAGAAGGTGGGCGTTGGGCAAGCTGCGCTGGTATGCATGGGCGCGATGGCATTAAGTTCCTCGCCACCGGAACAGCAATCTTGTGAATCAAGAAAGCCGACGTTTATGCTGCCGAACCATTAAGCCCCACGCAACCCGGGGCAGCCGAGTGGTCACGAGCGGATTCGAGCCCGGGCCTTCCGATTGGAAGTCCCAAGTGCTATCCACTCAGCCACTCAGCCGCGCGCCCGTGCCGCTTTTATGTGCGCCGATGTGCGGTTTTGACTGAGAACTGTCAGACTCACTGGTTGCGGTTGCACGACGGTGCACTGAGCCGGCTCGTGTGACTCTTCAATTGGTACTTCGCGCAGTGCTTGCTGTCGCGAGCCAAAAACATTTTTGCTCGTTGGTGGTTGATTCAAGAACAATGATGAGCGCACGATTGATTCTCGACGTTTGTTGAAACGCTCCTGAAATTTTCATCGACCAAAAACTTCAACTTGCACGAACACAACATGTTTGTTGTGGAGCACAACATTTGAAAAGCATTGAATCCACCCGGCAGCAAATCAATCAAATCTTTGACTCATTGACTGTTGAGCGGAAAACAGTATTTAATGACTATGCGTGTGGCGTGGCGTGACTACATACGGATTCATGAATGCTGCTTTACATGATCAGATGATACTAATGATGACGATGAATAGGATTGAAACCGGATGTCCCAAAATTCCAAACCAGAAGTCCTGTCAGAGCAGCTGATGATCCTCCAGTGGTCAGTTCTATAAAAGTGAATAGTGTTTGAAAAGTGAACATTTTTACTCCAGGGTGTTCCAAAAGTTAGTATTTGAGAAATTCTGGAAAAATAATCGAGACATGAGCTTCAAAGACAAACAGTTTTGCGTGGAAATTAGAAATATCAATCCAATCAATGGGAAACTTCGATCAAAGATGAACTTGTGGTTCAAGTATTCAACCGGATTTTGTCAAGGTCTAAATTTTGGAGTAGAACTATTCACTTTTCAAGCACTATTCACTTTTTATAGAACTGACCACTGAAATCACAAACCTTGAACACAGCTGCAGCTTCGATGCGGCTTTGTTCAAAACTCTGTTTGTTGATGGAATCGAACAGCTCGGGTGGTTCTTCAAAAGCGACCGTGCGTTTCGCAAGACTTTGTCGTCGACGCTGTTTGCCGCCGCATCTCATTTTGTTTGCGGCGCTCGCTCCCGTCACTTCACTCAATACAATTCAACTGAACAACAGCAATTCGGATGGTTGAAGAAAAATCAAATTAAAAAAAAACTAAATGAAAAACTGATTCTCGTGTGGCGGAACTTTACGAAACAGCAACCAGACAACGTTACGTTGCGCTTGCAAACGGAGCAGCTCGGACACTCACACTCAGAAATCAGATTGCGATTTGCGAGGCGAATTGTCACCTTATCTGCATCGGAAATGGTAAGCCAAGCTTTGGGATGCTCAAAAATTTCATCGCTGAAGTTGTTGAAACGAAACCTAAATCTAGTCCGTTAAACGGTTCAAAATCGACTGCTGACGGCTTTATGAGGCAATATCAAAAAAAAAGTTTTGTTGAACTTTCGAAAAATTGTGCCAAAATTGAGGTTTTCAGAGCATATTATTTAACTTTAACAAATTTAAAAATCCGCATTTTTGTTTTTTAACAGGGGTCGAGCCCGATTTTTGGCGAATCCGAGGGGGGGGTCCGCCCAAATTTGGGGGGGGGGGTCGTCCCGGGGGGGGGGGGTCGACTTGGTTGGGGGGGGGCTCCCGAGTGAGACCGAAAATTCTAGGGGGGGGGGGTCCGAGCGAGACCGAAAATTCTAGGGGGGGGGGGGGGTCGGACCAAAATTTTTTCTTGACGATGAAATTGTCTGGGCAAAAAATGGCTAGTAGGGGTCGATTTGGTTGGGGGGGGGGGGGTGGGTTACCGAGAGAGACCGAAAATTCTAGGGGGGGGGGGGTCGGACCAAAAGTTGTTGAATAAAAGTGCTAGAAACCACAGCATCCAGTCAAGGCCTCTCTCTAGTCTCTAGTCATACATTTTGCTTTGATTTTCGTTCGGGTCGGGACATCTGAAAGCTACACGAACGAGACACGCTGCACGGGTGAGACTTGATATTGAAGTACAGTATTGAAAAAATTGACGTACAAAGTGGTAAATGTATAACAAAGTGGTACGTATACAAAAAAACATACAATATATATTGAGATACAAACATGCATATAATATAGATACCTACAAATGAGAGAAATATAGAGATATACAAGAGAAAATGTCTCCATCGAAAGTCAAAATCAAAGGGGGGGGGGGGTGGTCAGACGGTCAGGTTTTGGGGGGGGGGGGGGGGGGTTGGAAGGTCGGAATGTGGGCGGGGGGGGGCGGGGCCCCCCAAATACGAGAGGGGGGGGGGGTATTTGGACCAAAATTTGGGGGGGGGGGTTTGCCCGGGTGGGGGGGGGTGTCGACTTGGTTGAGGGGGTACCCCCCCCACCCCCCCATCTCAACCCCTGTTTTTTAATCACTTTAAAAAAATCGATTTTTGCTTTATCAACCCCAGTTGTAGGGTGATAGGAAACTGCCCGGTTTGCTGTCCTACGACAGCACTGAGATCAAAGACATGATTAGATTCGTTGTTGGAGAAACGTGTTAAATTTGCAGGAGGCATCTACTGCGAAGTTCTCGGCCTCCCAATGGGTTCAGTTAGTGACAGTGATCCTAAACTTGTTTATTTAACCTTAACAGTACTAGAATACAAATGTCTTACTGATCGCAGGATAAAGAAAAGATTGCGAAACTTGGCTATGCATGTAGTTATACTGATGATTTGCTTGTTTTGAACTGTGAGAATTTCATGGATACATCGCTAAAGATATTTTTCCCCTACCATTCCGCTTAATACCGTATTACCACCATTAACCCCCCCCCCCGATAAGTTTCCGAATAATCCCACCCCCAAAATAATCCCCCATGGAGGTTAATTGGAAACCTGTTTGAAACACATACCCAGCGAATTCAGTGGCTGAATGCAGTGACATTGGTGAAATTGTGCTACCAAAGGCCCCAAAGTGATGAGTTAATGGTAATTTCATTACAAAAGGCTGTTACAAAAGGAAATCTCTGTTAAAAGTAGAAGTTTCTGTAACTTTCTTGCCTGCCATGCAAGGTATTTTTGCCATTTTTCAACAAACCCCCATCCCTAGAATTTGTTTGTAAATAAACCCCCCCCCCCACCAATAATCCCCTCCCCCCCACCAATAAACATCCACTCCTAAAAGTCGCTGACGTATTAATCCCCCATGGGGGTTTATTGGGGGTAATACGGTAAGTCTAACGATGTTAAAGCTCAGGCCAACTGGTCGAACGAGTCGAACACGTCTGTGATTCGGGCCTGAAACGTGTTCGATTCCACATTTTTCTTTCACTGATCTACATACCATTTTGTGTTTTTCCAAGTTCACCGTTTGCAGAATTTCGACAAAGAACTGTTACTGGCTTCAATTTCGATTATTTCACAACGTTATAATGGGACGTTCGCACAAACACGCTGGCTCTCGAATGATAAACGACGTTTTGCAACAGTCGAGCGAAAGGTACCCACAGGGAACTCAAAGTGTATGATACAGGAGATGTCACTTAGATGTGTTTAATGTAATGCTCATCCGGCAGTCATTTTAGCAAACATAAACAACTGAAATAGCCTGAAGATGTACATCGGGCAGTAAATCACCTCGTGTCAGCACTCACATTAACCGCACAGAAATTTCACGGCACAGTTGTGAAATTTCACATCTGCGATACGTTAACATCATAATTGTCTGTAAATGTCATAAATATCTGACGGTTAACTTCACGTCGCACATAAACGGCGTTAGCAAGATGTGTCATAAATCTGCGGCAGATCAATGGGCTTATTGTGCGGTTTGAGCGCATTAGACACATACAGACACATCACACATAATATTAACCAAAATAATGAGCACAAGCATCATCAGTGAAAACAACTGTTAATGTGACATACATCTGCAAAGCCACATTAACAATTTGGCACATTTACAGAAGATCTAAGTGACATCTCCTGTATCATACACTTTGAGTTTCCTGTGACCCCCCCCCCCCCATCTTGAGCCCTGGCGACATGAAATTCCGCAAGACGACGACAACGGCAGTTGCATTACCAATGAAGAACAGGTGTGTTGATCGGTAAACTGTTACTGTTTTTGTTTTGTTTTTTATTGTTTGTGCTTACTTGTGTAGTTTAAACTTTATCCAGCTGTTGCATGGTCCGTTCCGCAACGCTTCATTATGATATGCACCTGTCCCGCATCAGCACTGCTCAATGCTCATGATCCACTGGCGTGCGTGCACACGCTCCGCCCTCAACGCGACACCCACCCCCTAAAACCTGACACTGGACTAGGGTTGTTGAACAAAAATCGAAGTTATTAAAAAGTATATAATTAAAAAAAAACAAAAATGCCGATTTAAAAAAAATCGAAAATTTTCCCTCTAATATGCGCTGAAAACCTCAATTTTGGCACAATTTTGGCCTTTTCCAGATTTTTTTTCGGTGACGTCATTTACCCCGTTTTCAAACCGAATCAACAGCCTCTCCAACGGTAAGCATTTGTGCTGGCAGACCGCCCATGTGGTCTGCACACCAAAAAGCACATGCGCTCGTTATCTAGAACTTTTTTGAAAACATATTTCCAGCAGCAGATTTTTTTCTAAACTGCAAAAATGAGTTAGTTTCTTAATCAAATATAGCAGTGGGTGACGGTTGAAGTTACTGGAAGCGAATTATTTGCTTGCGCCGGTAATGGGTGAGCCGGAAATGAGTGGGCCGGTAATGGGTGGGTCGGAAATGAACGGGGCCGGTAATGGGTGAGCCGGAAATGAATGGGCCGGAAGTAAGTGGGCCGGAAATGTTGGGACGGTAATGTCTGGGCCGGAAATAACGGGACGCAAATGAACGCACGCCGTACACGCATACCGTAATACCTCCAATAAACCCCCATAGGAGATTAATACGTCAGCGACTTTTAGGGGTGGAGTTTATTGGGGGGGGGGATTAATGGTGGTG
This sequence comes from Theristus sp. LFF4_11, assembly GCA_030248135.1. NCBI lineage: Eukaryota > Metazoa > Nematoda > Chromadorea > Monhysterida > Xyalidae > Theristus > Theristus sp. LFF4_11. The sequence continues at coordinate 8,458 of JASANC010000721.1, read as the reverse complement.
GGGGGAGGGTTTAATGGGGGTAATACCATTAAATTCAGCAAATTAAGGACTCTCTCACCATATTTTTTGATTGCAAAATTGTTTTGAGTAAAAAACAGTGAATCGGCCTACCAACTTCGTCGCTTTCGGCTGTAAGTGATAACCAACAACCTTTTATCTCAAATTATAAGGACCATAAATGGGAGGAAAACTGTTCCAGTCCTCTTAGTTTCAATTAAAACGTTTGTCAATTCTTAGTCGTTTACTTTTTTGACGTTTTTAATCACCTTGTACAGCGGATCGGCAAACGTCTGCTGTGTCTTTTTGGAATGGAATTGACACATGTGAACGATACGAACAGAAAACACAGAAGTATCACAATCACAAAAACAATTTCACAAAAGTTAAAATGTCATAATAATGAAAACCGGGCATAAGGGCGTGACAAGAGTATAACGAGATTTTCATGTGAAAAAAAAACGTTGCCATTATAAGAAAACGATTACGTACAGGACGAAAAAAGGTTTTCATTTTTGAAAAAAACTGCACGGCAACATCACATGTGGTTTAAAATTGATTTGATTTTTTTCGCCATTATATTAAAAATAAACAATTCGAATCTTTAGAACAGTCAGGTAATATCATTTTTTTCCAATTAAATTACGGGATCATAATTTGAAAACGATGCCCGAAGCCGCAAGTTAATCGACACTGCCGGTAGAAAGAGACAGATCTGCGGGCACCGAGTCCGCCTCGTCTGGTGGCGGTTTCTGTTGTTTCTCTAGATCTTGTTTCTTCCATTTTGTTCGACGATTTTGGAACCAGATCTTTACCTATAAATACAGGGTGGGCCAAAAAAAGGTTCAATTTTCAAACTGTTGTCACTGGCTGGTGTTTCAATATTATGCGCTGAAAATTTCAGCATTGATAAAACATGTGATGCCATTTTTCTGACAAAATTTTTATCCAGTTTGGTCAAGTAGATTCAGTTTTACAGCGCAATGTTTAAAAATTCCCAAATTTTCAAAAAACGGATTTTTAACCAAGAATTTCACAACGAATCCTTGCTCATAGACATCCAAATCATCATCAAGATTTGTCGTCCGGCAGCGGCTGGATTGAATTTTACGCGAAACTGGCGAGTCACTGCAAAAAAACTTTCAGATTGCTCCCACCAGATAGCACACCAGACCCGTTGTTCTGCTGTCCACTTAACCATGACGAAACTGCAGAAAACTGAAACTGAAACACTGTTTTTATTCAAACCGCAGAAAAATTTTTCAAAAGAAACAAATTAACAGACAGAGCAACACAGAAAACAAAAAATCAACTGAACAATTCTTTCTGTCGCAGTCGCATGGCTGCTGACTCGAGTCCGTTGTGAAACATCAGAATTTCGCTCGAGGTGTTCAAATGCAATTCAAGTGTGAGACCTTTCCACTCTGAGCGCATGATTTGAACTATCACGGGTATCCAAAAAAACCCATTTGTCACCTTCGCAACAGTTTCAAAGTTGAATCACGCATCTTGATACTAATTTTTCTTGCACTCATTTCAGTCAATTTGTTGATTTTTCGAGCTTTTTAGAAAATTTGCCACAGTGAGCACTAGGAATTATATATCGGAAAAAAATTTTTGTCAGTAAAATGGCAACACATGTTTTATCAGTGCTGAAAATTTCAGCTCATAATATTGAAACACTAGCCAGTGACAGCAGTTTGAAAATGGAACCTTTTTTTGGCCCACCCTGTACAATATTATAGTAATACAATAGGTATCGATGTGTAACGCCAATATTGTCAATTTCTTAAGTTCTGCTACTGAATGGCTTTGCAGACGTGAAAGGAAACTAGTTTCAATCTTATGTGGCAATTCAAAGTTGCCTAGTGACTCCGCCCTAATCAGGGTACTCGGATCATTTTGCCAATTTTGAATTTCCGCGTCATGCATGAAACTGTTTACTTATTTATGCGCGCATTATTGAGTTTCGGGATCAAAAATAAAAGACCACAGATGTAGTGTATGGATGTAATTTCGAAATTATTATATTACATATTCTGCTGGTCATTGACACCAGAAACGAGAAACTATGTATTGTGGATTTATTCAAACGTGTCTGGACTAAAATGACCTCATTTGCTTTAAAAACGCCCGTTTATCAAATTACAGGCACTAAAATTTCGGTTTGGTGTGTCTGATTCGACATTCACCATTTGTTTACGGGAAGAAATCGGCTCAACGGAAAGTCTGGTTTGCTGTGAACGGCAAGCGCATGTTTTGCGGCACATGACGTCATTTCAGTGGGAGACGTTTAAAAATAGGCCATACTTGAGTGCGCGTTTGCTTCCACCGACCTGCGTCTCCGTGACGCTCAGCAGTTTGGCGAGCTCCGCGCGTTCGCTGGAGGACAAGTATTTCTTGATTTCGAATTGCTTCTCCAGCTCGAATATCTGCCGTCCACTGAACGTCGTGCGTGCCTTTTTCTTTTTCATGACACCGCCGTGCGTGAGTAGACCTGCGGTGCCGGTAGCGTTTGCCGCCGAATGCATGCCGCCGGACACGGAGTGGCTGCTGCTGGTGCCGCAGGTGTCGCCGCTCACCAGCGCTCCATTGCCACCGCCACAATCGCTCGACGTCACCGACAGATTGTCTGAAAGGCACACTAACAACTTGCCAACTGATGTAACCAGCGTTGACACCGGCACGTGTGTGTACACCTGTTCGCTGTACGTTATTACCAAAAAACCAAGCTTCTTTGAGCCCACATGAGTTGACAAATCTACGTATGCATGTTTTAGGTGTTCGCTTCAAGACTTCGCATGCATTCGATGTGCCCACCTGCGCTGTGTGTCTCTCGGTCAGCAGCATTCAATCCAAGGATGTCGTTGATTGTGTACGGAGTCGGCCGTTTCGGCAACTGACGCATGTACATTTGTTGGTGGCTCCAGAGCGCAGAGTAAAGGTACAGCGGCGCAGGCATACCCAACGCACTGTACGGAAACTGCATTCTGTCATCTGATCAGTCACTTAAAGGGGCTCCATGCGTTTTTGTTCCGAAGTACTGAAATTTAAAAATCAGTTTTGCATGTAATGTTTGCTTTGCTTAATGTCAAGCGCAAAACGTCTAATAAGCCAATTTTTATTATTTGTTGTTCTTAGCGGTTCTAAGTGGAAAAGCAGTTCTGCTCCGTTTCTTTATGCATTAACTGAAGCAAATACAATGTTCATATGCAACAGAACAAGACGTCAGTTTACGTTTATTGATGACTGTTTCCATGTCTCGCAGCTCATAAGAACATGAAATCAACCTGTGGAGTCAATCAAAGAATGCTTTTGAAAAATGTCGAAAACGGCAGGAGCTAATGGCGGTGCCCACTACCGAATACAATGAAACCAAAAATCGGGATCTGCCATTAAGCATCAAGAAACGAATAGCCACATTAAACTATGAGTGCAAGATGGAATAAACGTTGTGCAAGAGTGGACCAGTTTGGGTGATGCTGCTAAATATAAAACAACATTGCGTATATTAGCGTCGTGGAATAAATGGCCCAAATGAGCATCAAAACCAACATCAACACTAAGTGATTTGCTGACATAAAGCGATATTGCTGAAAGAGTCGCGCACAATGAAATTGACTGCAGTACATTTTTCAAAAAAGGAATTTCCATCGAATCCACTTTTGATTATGGTCAGCGCAAGACGCATACACACTCAATTTATTGATGTTCTAATGCACATGCGAATCATTATTGTTCAGGTTTGCTTTCCTGAACATATCGCATCGTTTTATGATCCAGCGACCCATTTACGAATGGAACAACGTGCGGCTACTGTTAACTGGCTTTCATGCAAAAGAGCTCTGTTTGCAAAGACGATCAAATTTTTCTGAGAACAATAAATTGTGGAACCATAGAATTTTTTCGTGAGAACTACAATGTGTATGGCTAACTCGGCGGTTTCAATTACAGTTTGAGTCCGTGAGAAAAACGCACCTATGCTGTCACAGTCAGGTAGAAGAAAATCAAGAATTGTTACGGCAATGAAGTCGTGAAAGCTAATCAACGTTGCTGTCCGACAAATCAAACGAAACGGAGCAATAAACATTTTATTGTGTGGGTATACATGAAGGTGTGTGCATTGTACATGCAGGCGCGTGCCATTCAAATTATATCGGAAGTGGCGTATGTCGAATGTGAAGTGATATAAACTGTTCTCAATTAATTAATCAGCTCTGCACTTGCTTTTACCTGTGCAATTTCGTTGTCTGCTGCACGATTCAAAAGGTTCCTACTGTTACCTCGATTGTGTTAATCTGCTCTGCTTGGTCCGCTTAAATAAGTACCTATTGCTTATTTTGATTACGTTAAAGGCACGTTTGTTTGCATGCTCGGGAGACACAGAAGCAAAAGAAAAGCGACCAAGGTTTAATGACTCAACCGCTGCTGCCGTCGATTCGCACATCTGAGAATTTTCTAATCTTTTACAGTGGTGTTTGCAGTGAAATTTATTTATTTGTCTTTTCAAAAATATTATGTGTGGTAGCGCTAAGTTTTACGTGTCCTCATGCTTTCCGGATCGACATTTGGATTAGGTGCGCACTAATTGAAATGGCTAGAACTACACATTTGAAAGTTGTATTCAGTTCCCAGACTGAATAAATTGACCAAAGATTGTGCAAAGAAAATAAAATGACCGAATTAAAACCAAAAATGAAATCAACTTAAAAATTTACAAAATTTATAGCTTTCAGCCAATAAGGTTCGCAAGGTTATTGTGACCAGATTGATGAACGCTTTGTCGTTTGCCTTACAAATTCAAAGAGGCGGCATGTGCTATCGACTTTGCATAGTATACCAAAGATACGAATGTAGCATGCATGTATCCGTTGTGCTGACCGATTGTTAATAGATAATGAGACGACATTAATACACCTTGCAGTTGATTGTTGTGTCATAAAATTAGACCGTAAACCTGGCAACATGGTGGTGACGAGCGGGTTGCAGAGTGGCATTGCATGGCCAGTTGCGTGTTTGCTTAATAGCTGTACGCGTCGCTTGTGTTTGAAGCGAGAATGCAATCGCACGACATGGACGCCGGCTATATGATTGCTTACAACGGGCATGTTTGTGATTACAAGATATTACAAATCTGTTGCAGTCAACTGCACGCAGATATACATGCAAATCGAGATATTCATGTAGGTATACACATGTACATATAGATACTTGCGGCTTGTGCTTGTCTTGTACGCACAAACGGCCGTTTATGTCAGCGACACGACATGACACGATTAACTGAGTTTGCAAAGGCACATTGCGTTTTGCAGATATATTGCTTTCGGAGCTCGATTATCGCTTTCATATTGTGTCAGTGTCATTATTATTACTGCAAATGATATAGAGACAACAAGCAGACGGCTGTTGTCTTGATTGGACAACCTGAAGAATACTGCGATCGTTTTTAATGAAAATCGGCCGATATACAAAAGTGACTGCCTGCAATAGAGAGGCAAAACATGCTGATAATAGATTGTTAAGTGCTCTTGTCGCCTGTGCAGCTTAGTCGATGAGCCTAATCACGAAACTGCGCTCCGTCATAGATGTGTGTCTTTTCTTGACACGTTTTAAAAAGTTCGGTTAAGTGTACGGTAGTAATCATGCATGAACAAAGCACATGTACCACGCTCTGCAATAGATCTATAGCAAGGGCGTCTGGCAAAAGGAATTTCTGTGTTTAGTGGAGGCACACTCGACATGTGTGAAGATATTAAAATAAGCATGCCGAGTATGTGAGTTTTAATCGGCACCAGAGCGTGGCGATCACTCATTAAACGAGCATTCATGGCATGCTTGCACCGCTTGACTGCGTCTGTCTGCCCAGCCGTCTTGCTCTCGGCCACCAGTTTGCGTGCCAATTTCGCTTCAATTCTCACAGCGAGTGACAAAATGGCAATTGTTTGTCATTACCGTAAATACAGATGCATGTTAGTTGCACTTAAATTACAGGTCACGCCATTTTCTTCCGCACAATGATATCCATGATGGAAAATTGTTTATTCAAGAGTAACATGGGAGAGAAATAACGGTCGTTTCGCGCAACCGTGATAGCATCGTGCTACAGTCACATGTACATTTCCAATCAACAACCATTGTGCACATATACAGTGCATGTGTTTGCCTGATTTTCAAAGCAAGCTGTGTCATAATCTTCAATCAACTGGTATATGTACTTATTTTCCATGCCACCGTCATTAGTAAGCCCACCGCTACAATTTACATCTGCGCTATAGAAACTAAGAGAGCGCTTTTTAATGACACTGTCTCGGCAATGCTAAAACAAACGAAGCAATAAAGTTGAAACGATCACGACAACAAGTGGGCTGTAAATGATGACTTGGCATCGCCAATACTAATAGACAATATTGCAGTCTTTTGGGCAGTCATAAATTGGACATGATTGAAACTCAACACATGGGTTACTGTAGATAAGGCAATCCACCATGGTGCATCTGACAGCAGATGCTTTTTACGAAAAAAACCGACTTAAAAACGAGACGAGCCGAAGACGAAACAGACAGACACTGCACGGATAATCTCTGGTGCATGTAAAAGTGTATGATGATTGCTGAGCAAATCAACTGATTGTGCCTAGTCAAACGGTAGCCGTGCTCTCATGGGCATTGCAATACATACAGCAGCCATTCTAATGGCGTATCAGCATTCACCACCAGCAATCATAGCAGCCCAAAAGATATATCGCTAATTTGCGCTGCTATACGCCCCAGCGTGCTTTGCTTCCGATGTTATGCACGCGTGTTAGCTGTTGTTGTTTGCCAAATTGGTTTTCATTCGTAGCGCAGCGCGCGGCAAATAGCATTTTAATCGAGACACTTGCTAGCGCGTAACTGTGTATGCACATGTGCAACATTCAAGAGAGATGCTTGTTTGAGCGCATGCATCAGTGGCATCTGCATATTATCACATCGTATGTAGTCGCCCCGAAGTGGCTTGCAGCTTTCGACAAATTGATTACATCTGATGTTATAGCATGCAACACGATCCGCAAGCAGGCAGCAGCACTTTGGCGCTCGCTTCCTGCTCCTTTGGCGCACTGCACACCAATACCAGGCTTTCTTGAGTGCCAAGAGGGAAGAGTCGATGCGATTGCGGTGATATGGGGTGATAATATCGCTTTAATGTGCTCAGTTAGCTTCATATATGCAAAACGGGCGTCACTTGCAGCAGCGAGCACTCCTAATTGGACTACGGTATGCATGTTCGCACATGATGCGCCTATGTTTGCCTTCCGTTTTTGCTCTCAAATGATGATATGCATGGTCAATAACAGGCACCGGCCGCAATCACACGCTCTTTTGTACATCACATTTTACTTGATGCCACAAGGACAAATCGAATTTTCTAATGGCACCCAAAAGTGCGCGTTGTGATATGAAAAGATGGCATATTCACTTACATGTTTGTTGATCTGCGCAAAAAAATCCATGCCAAATCCTCTTTGGTGGGATATGCACTCACTGTAAAGCGATGAAGGCGTTCTGTATTCACTGAAGTGATGATACTATTTTGACTTCAGTATTTACGCCACATACAAAATTTTCCGGTTTTTAGCTTTTTGAACTTGCAAAAAGTTAACTGTTGTGCAAAAAGGAACAGAACATTAACAGAACGACAAAGAGAGTAAAATGCAACAGTGCAGCAATTTCCTCAGAGATATCACTTGAAGGTAAAATTGTTTGTTTGTTGTGAAGATTGCTTGCAAACTTTGTTATAAACGAAGTGCTGCTTGTTTTTGTGGACGAAGTTTCATCGAACCACAATGGTCCAGACTGCAATTGTCCGAAGTCGTATTTGTTCGGGCCGCAATGGTGCGGCGACACCTGTTCAGGCGCGCAATAGTCCACATGCCCAGTAAAAAGTGGAAAATCTGCATTGTATGGTTTCAGCTGAGCAACGTGATAAAAATGTTTTTTTCCCAAAAAACTTGCCACACCACAATTATGAATTGGAATTTGTGATGACAATGTTTTATCTGATATTTGAAAAGAAACACGAAGAGAAAAATGACACAGAAAAAATATGATAAACAAAAAGCCTTTCACATGATATAAGCACTGGGAAAATATACAACATGAGAAATGCACATTTCTGCACATGTGATGAAAAGCATGACATTCTTAGTAAGCAATCACAAAACACGACAAAAAACTGGTTGGTAAATTGGTACACCGCAACGACCGAATCTTGTATGTTTCACATGACGTCATTGTTTCCCATTTAAAGGACACACACAAAATATGGAACTGGAAGGTAACACAGGTTCATTGCAACAGCGCGAGCGCGATGGGACCCTTTTTCACCAAAGCTTACGACGACCGAACGACATTGGGGGCATACACAAACAGCATGCAGTGTCAAGCAAGTCCACATTGTCTAAATTCTGAACGTGACCTGTATA
>JASANC010000720.1:0-21757 GCA_030248135.1 Theristus sp. LFF4_11 | reverse complement strand
AATAATCGGTCGTATCAGATCATTGTCATGAGGAGTGCGTGTCCAAAACTGCGTTTGTACTTCTTTACACTTACACTTAAAGTGAGGTTTTCGCCAGAACCAAAACTACAATTCATGTACGCGCACCTTGCCGGACGACTTTATGCCCTTCATGACGCACAGCCAGACGATCAGCCAGGCCGTGACGAGCGCAATCAGCATCTTCCAGTTGATGCCGCCGAGATCCTCGATCGAGCCGGTCGTGTCGATCGCGATGCGGTACCACCAGAACGCCGTCTCCGAGCTGTTCGCGTTCGTGCACTCCGCATGCCACTCCGGGTTCTCTTCTTTCGTCGGACACGTCTGCAATAATACAAGAGTGGAACTGCAATGTACTATCACTGAGTGATCGGCCCATTTCGAATCAGGTGGATGCGCGAGCGAGCGAGCAGCGACTGGTGGACAGTGGATCACGCTTTATTTGTGTGGTGTTTTCGGGATCTGACATGACACAGAGGATGGTGGGAGTTACTAGCAATTTGCTAACGAACCAGCAATATTGCATTCGCTACGCTTTTCAACGAGCTTCTCTATAAGCTCATTCTGGAACTTAGAGCGCTAGCGTCACTTCCATTCGCTACACATCCATGAAGCAAAACCATCTTAGCTTCCACGTACTAAAGCGACACGCCTGCGCTTCAGCGAGTGCGAGTGCATGAATGCGCCTTTAGAAGTCTCTAATTGAGAGGCTCAGTGCTATCAGTCTTTATGGGCGAATGCTATCATGTTGTTAGCGGTCATTAAAAGCCGGAACTCAGCTACACTATAATTTCTTCACATTTTTGGTGCGTTGGTGTCACACCGGTTGTGTCGATGCGTTGGCGAAAAATGTTTGGTAACTTAGTAACAATGTTTTGCTTGAACGTTGCGTTCACAAAGAAAACTGAACAGCCATTCATGAAAACACGCACCGCCCATGGTAGCGGAATCTGGAAACTGTGGAATCTGTAGAAGAGGCACCAGGAGATGATCAAGATGTAGTATATGGCGACGAGGAAACTGACGAGCGCTGAGTCGATGCCGACGCCGCCCAATTACGGGTGAATAGCATTCCAGCTGGAAAACGCTTCACAGGGAGTTTTTTTCTGTTGTTGTTTTTTTACAGTCACTGTCATAGACAGAATGGTTTTGTGACGTTGCACATTTTTGTACAAGTGGGTTTTTGCCTTGTCAACCAGGGAAAGGACGAAAAATGACGCTGCGGAACTTTGACTGTTGTTCTCTGCTCACAAGTCTGTCTGGCGAGTCAAGCGAGTGCAATATAAAACAGCGCTGCTCACGTTTGTGTGTCGAAAAACGCGACCGTATATTCAAAAATTACCACTCACAGTCCAATTGGGCCAGTGCGAAGTTTCTGTCCAATGCCCATTTCAGTCAGGAACAACGGCATACCCTCCGGGAAACATCATCACAACGTACGGAATTAGGAAAGCACCTGAAAAGCAAAAAAACTGAAATCAGGAAAACTTTATTTAACAAAACTTTTACCAAAAAGGTGATTGCTTGCGGAATCTGGCAATAACCTGTGTGACTGTGTTTCATGCGTTCACCAATATTCAAACAATATTTCAGCAGCTCATATTTCATTGAAACGGTTCTTCAGTCCCAATAGTATTTTTTTACAGTAACTATTCTTTTCCCCCCAGCACTATTCTTACGATCATATTGAACATTTATTCCGATTATCATTCAAAAACTCAAGTCACGTGTGCCATTGAAACGGTCGAGTAAAAAAACGACCGAAGCCATAAATCCACATGTTGGCCGAAAATGTTGAATCTTAAAAACAGTCATTTTGCGTCCAACAAAACAACGCTCTAGCTGAACACGTGCACCGTTGAAATTTATTATGCGTGATTTTCAAGCGAATTTTGAAAGACAAGAGTCAGCTGACTGCCTTTTTTCGAGATTTTTTCAGGTTTGTCTCGCAATTTTCTCGTGAATGCGTTTCTGTATACAGATGATTTAGTCAAGTGTTCCTACAAGAAAAGAGTATAGCTTCGCCATGCGGACTGATTTTCATTGCAAAGAAACGATAAGTTCTGAACGAAATGAACCCAAAAACGAAAGTTTCAATTCAACACCAGTTGGAAACGCAGTTTTGTATATAATCACATTTTTTCGCCGTGCGTGCTGCTGGAATTTCTCTATTTATTTATGCTGATCAGTTCAAGAATTGTGTAGGCAACATCGGGTACAAACTTTCAAAGCAAAAATTGTTGTGTCTGGAAAAGAAAACTAATATGAAAATTGCAAAAAGAACCTGTTTTTCTTGTAGTAGAATAAAGCAAATAACAGTTCAATCTGGTAATCAATCTTGTTCAAAAATGAAATGTTGACTGCTTCATTTCAGGAAAAAACGTTAAGACACGCCAACGCACGCACAAAATAGCAGCTTCGCTAACGATTGGCTGTGAGGTATCATGTTGGTACACGACCAATCAGTGGACCAGATGCAACCAATCGTCACTTTCATGAAAAAACGCTTTCAACTGCATCTCATGAGCAAAAAGACTTGCTAATGCAGAAAAACATCATATTACAATTGTGTTACCCAAGCTGAGCAGTTTGACACAGAACAACCACGAAGTGTAATTTACAGCCTCGTTTGCAATAATTACGAGTTTTTCGTTTTCGCTGAAACCAACGTAGCTCTATAACACTGGCATAAAAAGTTACAGAAATCAATACGTCACGCTTTTTCAGCCACTTGATTTTAAAACAACATTAGTTGCAGATCAAAGAAACGTACCCGCAAAGTTATCTTATCAAGTGAAAGCTGCACGGAACTCTACTTTCACAGTTTTAAACGCAGTTTGTATGACCATAAAATCACAAGACGCTTTTGTTTATAAAGTCATTTTATTATATAACACTGTCCGTGATTGAGAGACATCACATCATAACACGGGCACACACGAACAAAAAGACTCACTTCAAAAAAAAACAACAACCACGGCAGCCAGTTTCCAACTAAAAGTCCTGACCCCTCTCTGGCCAATGTTACCCGTATTCCAAAAAAAAATCCCCCGAAACTGACCGCCCCCATTCTTCTGACAGAGATACGGGAAGCGCCAGACGTTGCCGAGACCGACGGCGTAGCTGATGTCGCCCGTGATGAACTGGAACTTGTTGTCCCAGCCCTCGCGCTCCTCCTCGTCCTCGGCCTCGTTCTCGACGATCGCGTCGTTGGGCACGTTGCCGAAGTATTCGTTGCCGATTGAGTCCTCTGCGAATGCAGTGCAGTTTGCCGAAAAAATTATTCCCAGGCACAATGAAACGGGGGCTGCTCTGGAGAGATAGAGATTAAGGTCTGTTTGTTTAAAGACAGACGCATAGGAGGGATAGACGCACTTACGTTTATTTAGGGATAATTGTACGTTTGTTTACACCTGCCACTTTTTTCGCACGACACAGGGCATGCAGAAACTTGAATTACCGCATGTATCAGGTTTACTTGAAATGAAACACCCTGTTTGTAGCTAAATACCTCTCATTGCACCCCTGAACACCGTTCCTTCCTTCTTTCGCGTCCCCTGTATCCTGCGAAAGAAAGTGACAGATTCAAATAGCGCACCATGCACGTACATTTTGTGTAACAGCCAACACGGCAATGCCAACTGCCACAACGGCAATGCCAACTGTCCACTGTCAACACCGCAATGTGAACGTACCGGAGAACGTCACCCTCGACGCGTGATCTCGCCGTCGTAGCGGCCGTCAGCAGCGCATCAGTCGGCGTCGATCCGTCCGCCAGCGACAGCGAGTTCTTCTTGATTGCGGACAGCCGCTTGTTCGTTGTCGTCTTGTTACTATTGTTGGTAGTGGCGTCGTTTTCGAATCTTTACTGTTGACGTTGTCATTACTATTGACATTGTTGTTGCTCTCCGCCATCGGTATGCTCGCTTCCGAGTCGCCCAATTGAATCGGCGACATTTTGCCGGTGAAAATGTTTCGATTCAGCAGTTTCTTGCGTCTTGAGCTGTTGTTGTCGCTGCTGCTGTTGCTCACAGGGGCTACTGGCCGGTTGTTGGTGGCGTTGTTTCACCGTCGCCGTTGGCTCTTCGTGCGATTGATCCTTTCGCAGCGAATAGCGCCGCGGCGGCGTGTCGTGCTCGACTAAGGTCGGCTCGCGAGCGGGTGCGGTGCGGCTGCTGATGCGGGGCGGGCGGACTTTGAATGGCCGCCGAAGAATCGATTCTGCAATATTGATGGCCTTGACTTTGTGACAGCTGGCGGCTTCGAGTGTTGCTGCTGTGGTTTACTGTGGTCGGTCACCGGCGTCGATGTAGCGCCGCCGTCGTCGCGATTAGTGGACTTGTCCAGTACCACGTCTGAAAGATTGTTGTTGTTGTTGTTTTTAGATTTTTTTGAATATGTACACTGAAAACCAATAGTCAACATTTTTGGTCAGCAGTTTTGCAGAAAGATAGATCTGAGATTCACAAAATACATTGACGAAACAGATTTCAGTTACCATTTCTACTTTGTTCGATCGGTTTTTTCAGTAGAAAAAAATGGCTAGATCTAGAACGGTTGATTTTAATCATTAAAATGATTCTCAGTGGTCAAGCAAAATTAAGAAAAACTGTCGCTAAAGTCATCAAGTGCGCTTGGCATGAAGCAAAACGTTAGAGCAATAAAAGACGCAAATTACCTAATCAAAGTGGCAAACACCAAAACCCGAAGAAGCCTTACATGAAAAGCCAGAACACACACACACATTAGGTAGCAAGAAACAAACAACAAAACATCGCCACTGCACACAAAACAGCTAAAATGCATTTGAACATCAACAAACTTATATTCCGCATTGGATAAACTGGCATTCATGAAAGCAGTATATTAGTGAGTGACCGCTAAACAAGCTGGATTTTTCACGCAAATAAGCTGTACGATCCACTAACTACTGCTTCATGAATGCCGCTTGGGCATTGGAGTGCACCCCGGGTGAATAAAAGACGTTGCTCTCCGGTCAAAAATTTCGTGAAATCTCCGGCGATTATGCAGGAGAAATCTTTTTCCTTGTAGGCGGATTATAGACCGTGAGTCATTGTTCAGGACCTGATTATTTTTCTTGAGTTTTTTCTCGCTGATGAGATACCCCAAGGGTATGTATACGATTCAAGCTTAAACGAAAAGCAATTATTACGAACCAAATGCAAAAACGTAATTTGCGATGTGCAGTGACCGCGTACAGGTGCATGAATGGACTACGATTGGACTTTCAAAGCAAACATAAAAAATTTTTGAGTTTTTTCTGACGTAGCGTCATAGTTTAAGCTAGGTCTGTTTAGTTAGTTAAACTGTTCTTGTGCCTTTTAGCTAATTGCTTCGAATTAGAATTCGATACGATATACAATGTATTGTATCTGAAAAGAGCGGATGGAGCGAAGCAGTAACGAAAGCGAACAACAACAACCACAGAAAAAGAGTGCGTGCATGAAATGGAAGCCACTGTGGCAGATCAAACGCGTAGCACAACGCCACCGAAGACCAAGAGAAAAACTGAGCAAAAAGACGCACACTAAATGGCATGAAAAATGCAGTTTTTGTGCGTTAATTGGATATTTTGAAAAAGCTGCTCTGGAAGCTTCACTGCAACTGGCTTCCAGACCCAGCATGATGCCACCATATGTGGCCGGCCAGACAAGTCCTTGGCTGAAGGCTTGTGCTTAACTCAGTCTAATGGACACACAGTGCAATGTGAATGAGTGCCAGTGTGTTTGTTTGAACATACACATGGCTATCAGATAAGGACATTGGGTCGGCCAAACTGGCAACAGTGACATTTGAGTGCGGCACCAGACACGCAACATATTTTTCAAAACGCTAATAAACAACCTGGTGGTAACACACATAAAACAGCCAATAAAATAGAAGCGTCCAAAGCATGCAGCTACATAACAGCCACATATCATAGCAGAAGAAGATGCTTCTAAACTCGGTCAAAATGAAATCAGAATGACGATGTTGTGTCTGTAAATGCCACCGCGCGTGCAGAATGCATCATCGGTGTAATCAAAGGAGCTGTCAACCACATCATTCGTCCCATTATAACCGAGTGGCATGCTGTAACGATAGACTACATCCGATAGTCACTAAAGTCCTGGTCTGAAGACCATGCACTTTGTTGGTGTGTTCGTAATTTCACACACAAACACACACGCACGCGCCATTGTGTGATATCTTGCGTATTTTGTGCGTGTGTGTAACATTACTGTGTCAAACATAACAGAGTGGACCGACTTCAGACCAGGACTCTAGGACCAAATAAACATGCACAAACAACATGATACAGGCACAAAATTGACGTTTGGAAAACATTTCTTTCATTTTAACTACACAGCACACCGTCAGATTGAGGTGTAGCGGAATTGTTCGAATCGATTGCATAGCGATAGGAGGACGCCGTGTCGGACCGGTGAGGCTTGGCCGAAATGGGCGGGCTCAAGTCCGCCGTTGCACCGGCTCCGCTCACACTGACGGCCCCGCCCTCGACGGCCCCGCCCCCACCGGCAGCACCTTCGTCATCCGACTGCGGCTCGATCGTTCGCTCGTCGGGAAAATCCAGTTTTTCCATCTTTTTTTAAATTAAATATATTCTAGTCAATGAATAAACCGTTGTGTTTTCTGGTGTTGAGGCGCCGGAACACCTTGAAATTCGAGCAAAACATATTGAATGGTTAGAAAAATCTATGTTCAAAAAAACTTCACAGAAAAGGGCGCGCGCACTCAAGAGAAACCGGAAAACCCGAAAATGATCAATTGTACGAATTGCAATCAATGAAAACATGAGTTTCAGGTTCAGATGATCAGTATATTTTTAGTTACAATCGCAAACCTAATAAATTCTTTCATTCGCATTGGTCGTTGAAAGAAACAGTTGAAAAATCTCATTCAATGCAAATTGCGCCGCGACATTCGCAGGCAAAGACATTTGGCTACACTAGCCGTCTACTAGTCGACTATACTAGCCAATAGTCGTTCATTCATACAGTTTTGCGCAATGTGCGTTAAGTTTTTGGACGCACCCTTTTTTCGCTCGCCAAAATGCAAGCCATAACACACCGACTGAGAAGATTTTTTTATGTTTGGGTTACACTTTACACAATTTTCAGGCCTCGCCGTCTGTCTGGCGCGTTTGCGCGGGATGCTACAGGGTGGTCGAAAAGTAGTACACAGAGTCGTAAACGCGGCACTGGTTCAGATTTTGGCTTTCCGTTTTACGGAAGCCTTTGTGTTACCAAAGCCTGTAAAACAAACAAATAACATCAGCAGGCTTCAGAAAGTTTAAAAAGTTTATCTATTGAAACCTGCTTCGGTGTCACTTTTCTGTTCCACTCAATTTCGAATTGTTTTGATCGAAATACACTCAGTAACAATCTGTTTCAAGTTTTGCTAGCAATTTCAAGAGTCAGATTAAAGATCAGACCATTTTGATTCTCAATACAGTTGAGTTTGCAATTTTTGATTCAAGCAATACATGAAGTTCACTGTTTGCGGGTTGACTTGGCAAGCAACTATTTTTACTTTGGTTGTGATATGCGTTGAAAAAAAGCAATGACGATGCAAAAAAACATCTCCCAAAACACAACCGCGGTACTTTTTACCCACCCTGTGCCCTCAGTAAGCTGAAGGCGCAAAAAAACAAACAGGGACGGCGCTGTGCACTGTGAGAATTTTACGTTTTATTCAAATCGGGACTTTCAGTCTGAATCCAAAGAGAAAAAGGATTTTAACATACACCATAAAGTCTCACATATAAGGGGCCCTATCTGTACTGTAACTCTGATTTTTGATACCCTGTAACCCTATACACCAAATTTTTAATTGTTCCTTTTCCTGTCCCCCCCCCCCCCCATTTGTCGTCGTCGTCGTATTTCTGTTTTTAGGGCCCATAATAAACGCGACGACGGTCCCTTACAACAACAACATTTTTAGCACGTCTTTTTCACAAAACCCCCCAAAGATTCAACGAACAAAAAGGTTCCATTTGTTCAGCCTTATGAACGTTGACAAATTGAATTTTTGTTTTTACGCCCTAGGACATTCCGATACACCTTAAGGCACAAAAATACGATGTCCGAACAGGAAACTACGCGGCACACCCTAGTGGATAGGACACCGGACACCTTTTCAGAGATATTTTTAGCGAGCGGGGACTATTATGAAAGGGGAGCCCTTATATGCAAGACTTTACGGTATCAGTGCTTTATGTGTTCCCAATAACACAGTAACCAGTAAGCACTTGTCACAAATGCAAACCTGTAATACATATGCGAAACCAATAACATCCACGAACAAAACTTTTATCTCTCATAATAATGAACATCGAATTAGATGGTACATATACTAAAAGCTTTGCGCAACAGTAGTTTGACGGGAGCATTTCAAAGAATAAATGTTTTGAACAAATTTTCATTTGCGTCAATTTGTGTAAGAATGTGTTATGGAGTCAATGCATAAAGTACCATCAACACTCAAAAAAAGCACCGACAGCAATGGAAAAGCGGTGGTGAAAATATTCGTCAAAAATGTATCATGCACAAAATGTATCATAAAATTTACATACAATGGACAATGGACGATCAGGTTAAAAATACCTTTCGCAACAGAATGCATCAGCATCATCCTCAAACAAAAAATTGACTTGTTGGAAGATTGTACCGTAATCTGTCAACTACCAAACGTTCCTGTTAGAACTTTCTCAATATTGACACGAAAACGCTTTGCTCTTGATGTGCATAACTCTATTTCATTACAAGGTTGGCAGAGAACACAATTAAAGTTTTAAGAAGAAAAAATAACGTTTCGCATATATTCTCTCTGGACCATTCCATCCATCAAATGTAAATTTCCACACCAGTCTGCCGCATAAAGTCATCAGGCGAATTTGTGTGCCGAAGCGTCCAAAAACCGACTATTCAAATATAATCATGTGCTGCAAAAAATTTAAGACAGACAGATGGAGACGTCAAAAAATTATTGTGTATATTAACTGACATTATTAGCATAGCAATTATGATGTTAAAAAGGGCAAACTAAATCTGTAGGTTGTGCACTGTTTGTTTGTAACATTCGGAAGTTTTTTTGGGTTGTTTCTGTTTGGCTACAAATTATAAGATTTGCATCCATCGTTGAGAAGTCTCGTTCTTGTAACGACTGGCAAACAACGTCTAAAACTTGCAGAACGTCCATAATCACCGTGATTTAAATACAGTGACAACTTTGTCAACGTTTTATAACACTTCACATTTAAAAAAACTTTTATTTGAGACAAAACGATTTAGAATATGAAATAGTTTGGGCGTTTTGCCAAATGGCCTTCACTCGCGCGCTGACTGGGGTGAACGAAAGAACTGTTTGGAATAACTTTTTCAATGACTTGAATTGTTTTCACTTTGCCAGAATGTAAGCAGTTAACAATCCCATATTCGGTCTCGACACGATCTTTCTGCCAATGAGGAAAACATGGTTAGTAGGAAAGTTACGGTATCATCTAAACTCTGTTTCGGGATACCAGATCTTCAGCAACCTAAATTTCCCTCTGGAGACACTGTAAGAGGGGGAGAGGGGGTATTAAGAAAGTAAAGGCTCAAGTTTTAACATTAGAGGATGACTGTATGTTCAATAATGATTTTAAGTATTGTTTGTTTGTACTGGAGGCCATTCACAGCATATATATTTCACCGGAATTTATCACATTTTTCAATTGTATTGAGGCGGGTTACGCTTTGATCAAAAGTGCAAAGATTAGAAATTCTTCAAGTACTCCAGATTTCAGACAGCAAGTTTGCGAAACAATTGCAAGTTAAAACCGGATAATTCAAGATAATATTGGTTTGTAGTCGGGTGTAAAGCAGTGAGAAAGACAGTAGTATGATATGATTTCGTGTGAAGCAGGCGAAGTAATGTTGAATGGTAGTGGAAAAGCTGCACAGCTGAATAGTCGAACGTGTTGTTTCGTGCCGAACGTAATCAAGAAAAGGAATTGAAAACAAAACAATCGTGAAAAAAGATGCTTAGTTTTTTATTTTCTTGCAAAAATATCTGCTGCAGGTTACGTTCGATTTCATGATTTCAAATTGCCGCGCAGCGGTGAAACGTTTTCCTTATCCGAGCGTGCAAATGCATATTTCGACACGTTCAATAAGAAAACTATATAATATTAATCACTCAACATCAATAGATACCAGAACACATACTATAATCTGAAACGATAATCACAACGATAAAAAAGAACGCAAGACAAAAAAAGGTGAAATTGAATCGAATGCCTTTCAAAATGAAAAAGTCACAAACTAAACATAAAAAGCCTGGGAGCAACAAACAATCGCGGCCACTCTTCATGTTTCCCATCCCATGCAGCGAAAAAAGGAGCGCGCGAGAGAAACTTTCAAACAAAAACCGGGGCATCGCGTTTATTAAACAATACATTTATCAGCAAAAAACGGTGAAGCGCTAATCCGCTTAACACGACATTGGTAAACGCAAACAGTTTTTATATTGAAACATTTTCGATAGCCGTGAGAAAAAACGGCAAAGTTTTCACGTTTTATGTTACTGTTTTTATGTGGTTGTTTTCTTGTACGGGGTTATGATTATCAACGGATTTATCAAAAAAGTTTGCCTTGCTTTTCATGTTCTGCCAAAAAATTACCGGCAGAAGCGTTTTGGTTGATCCACTTCCAACCCAAGTTGCTTCAAATGACAAGTATTAGGTAATTAGCTGAATTGTTTTTCTGCATGCTGCGATAAGAGTTGAAAACCCCATGAACTTATTATTTGGATTTCCACAAAAACTAAACCCAGATTACCAGAACAACGTATTGTTTTCTGGGACTGCTTAGAAACAGAAAAAGGCGAAGAGAAACTGTAAACTTTTATCAGCGTAAAGTAAAATCTTTGTAAGGCGACACTAAACATTGCTCAACAATTTATTGTGTTTTTTCACACAACCCATCAACATTCTTATCGCAAAACGGCACGTCTTCGTTTTTTGAGAAACATAAAATATTATAATACGCTTGTTCTGTCACACCATCACAGTTCCATTTGCGATCAGAGGTTTTTTTGTGAATTATTGGAACATTTTGCAAACAATTTAAAAAGTTTGTAAAACGCTGTGTCTTTTTTCAGAGCGGATAAACGTGCAAAAAAGTAAATGGCAGGCTATCCGACGGAGTTCCTTGGAGTTACCAACCAATCGATCGACCAGTGCCCAATTTTAGCAAATTTTATTTAATTTTACATACTTTCTGAAAGAGTTAACAAACAACTGTTCTTCAACAACATTTGAAAGTATTTTTTGTTCTTATTTTGTTAAGAGCCTGACAAGAGAAAAAACCCAAATAGTTTAAAGCCTTTTTTGCGTGAAATCGTGAAAACAGGAAACCATATTGATATTGATAATGTGACTAATACTAAAACCAAACAGAGCAGCGAATACTGATCGCACAAGGCAAAGAATCCATGAAACAACATTAGAATTAGCGGTTGATGCATCAACTCGACCGTGCTACAGTAATACAACCTGTTCTTATTTAGGAACGCATTTGAAGAAATCTTTTTCCACTTAAGCCACTCAAACCAGCTCCGTGTGTCGCGTTAACTTGACAGACGACCACGTGTTTAGGAACGCAGCAATGAAATTGTGTTTTTTAAACGATGATAACACTTTGAAGCCAAAAGACACAAATTTTTGCTAAATGAGCATCACAGTTTTCACTGCAAGAGGACATCAAATTTGTTGTCATCGGTTATTAAAGTTTTTTCTCTAATTGTTTACCGATCGTATAAAAAACAAAAAAAACCTTCAGAACAGTGCCAAGCGGTACCACGTGGAATGATGGGACGTATAAAAAGAATATTGAGCGAACAACATTATCAGGTTGTGAAACACCGAAAAAAATGCATATAAGACGCCCTCAATAAATTTGAAAAAAGTGCACTTTCCTGGGACGCCTCTTTTAACGAAGTGAAGTCTTATAAATGAAGATTAGAACGGATTTACATGCAATGTACATGTAGGTTGTCGTAATCATCGTGCCTCAGTAAACATTCGTCTTTTATTTGAAAATCCTGGCAGGCGTTGAAGGCATTTGTAAAGGCACTGAAATTTGCCGACCACGACGATGATGATCATGATCCTCTTTGGGTGTGGGGGGACTACGGATACACGTAAATCAACTTCATAAACAATTTACTAAATAAAATCCGTTTGAACCTTTATAAAAAGTCTATAATTTCAAATATCGTATTGTTATGGAGTTGCCGCCCACTTGCGAATGCTGCGAACAACAAGCTACATATAGACACCGCTGTTCAAATAGGGCATTTAAAAATGTTGTAGGTTGTAGGGTATTGAAAACACATAGGAATACAATACAAAATGCACGAGAATGTTGCTACGCAATATTTGACAATAATTTGGCTCACGTCTTGTGGCACACATCAACCACAACAGCAACGCCAACGAAACAGAAAAAATATTATACAAATTCTAATGTTCTAGCTAGGGAGCTTATACGCAGATTTTCAATCAAAGTGCACTGGATACCGCGCGTATCGAGTCAAAAAACGTTCGTAGGAGTAGCTTTTAGCTCGATCCTCGATGGTCAAGTGGTCTAAGGCACTGCCACAAAAACCCCTGAAAGGGACATGGGTTCGAGTCCCCATCGACGTTCTGACGGCTTTTCCGATAATGCCTGCATCTGTTATTCCAAAAACAAGACGACTCAAAAACGTTTTCGCTCACAAACGTTAAAACTTGATGAATTTTAAGGAAATTGCGCATTCTGAGCCGTTCTTTACCAAATAACTGGAAATCAAGTAGGGCTAATTTGAAATGGATTGGTAGGACGGTTTAAGGACATTTGTCCCAATGGGCATATCACAATCGTTTTCTCGTTACGCAGTAAACTTCATTTCATCATGCATACCTACCTACGTTATGACGCTATCTATGCTTATGAAACCGTTAAATGTTGTGTCAATAATTAATAGAAACATCAAGCGCTGACAGGGAAGTCAATGTATAGTTGCTTTATAAACAATAAATAATTTACACAATGCAATACAGAAGCATATCAACGTTGGTATCATCCATAAAAATGAAATTGACGCATCACTCAAACAACTATACGATGGCTTTGGGTTTGGGAACCTTAATAATTTGTAAATATCCTCGATAGTGAAATTGTGGAAAAATTAGTAATTAGTAATTTTATTTTAGCAGTTTTTTTTGTAGGAATACTCCACATTTACAGTTTTTTTTTGAAAATACACATAACTTAAAGCTTGACAAACTAATAAACATAAACGATTCAATTTTGGTGACATAATATCCAACAACAGAACGGATCTGCAAGATAGAGTTTTTGTTTTAAATTGTGCCCATTGGGAGTGGAAAAGGGCACATGCGCTAACAACACAAAAAAACATCTAAAAAACTGAAATTAATGAGCCAAAATAAAGAAAGTCGTTCAAGACCGGAAACAAGAAAAACCCTTTAATACTGTACGTTTTCACGAATGAGCGCATGAACCACTGTTTTAACACAGCAACAGTGTACGCGTCACCATGAGATACGGTTTCATGAATGCTGCTTTACTGCATATTGGTTTGAAGTTGAAATTTGAAATGCAATTTGAAATACATGTGTTGCTACGAGTTTGAAGAGCAAAGTGATTCACGGGAATTCAAAGCTTGTAATGTGATTCGAGTCCCCTAAACAGGACCGCGCCACTTAAGCTGTTTTGAATTGCCATGTGATTGATAAAATTTTCTTTCGACATCCGCAAACTCCATTGAGTCGCAGAACGTGAAAATTTGATACTAAAAAATGTTCATGCGAGACTTCACGGTATTCGTCAATGAGTTGAAACCGGTGAAAACCAGAAAAATCGTTATTGACTTTATTTGCCGTTCAAAATGCCGTCACGCGTAATACACACGACACGTTTTGACATTTTAATAAATTTGTAAACAACACTCCATCGCCTAAATGGTTTGGCCCGTTTTCGGTGTGCCCTGTTGTTGCCAGCGTGTATTATTTGAGCGGTATACGTCACAGCACATTTTTTGTGGCGTTTAAACTTTTTTCATTGTTGTTTTTGAGGCATTTTCAAAGCAATGGGTAACCGGAAAGCGATTTTTTAGCTAGTCAGACATTCTGAATGACAGACAATAAGCTTTCTACAGATCACCTGAAACTGAGCGTCCCTGGTTTCACTTTCAACAAACAAAGTAACCTAAACGGACAGCAGAAATTTGAAGCTTGAGAACGGGAACGACAAAGCTATGAATTTGAGACAGACGTCATCTGGATTTTTTCGTACTTTTGGCTGGTTGTCTCTAGCCTGGCTCTGGAGATCGATCAAGAAAATTTAAAAAAATCAGACGTAGATGCGGATGCTTTGGGATTTTAGGCGATGTTTTTTAGCCAGGGCCAACCAGAAAAGCGTACAGAACGGCGTCGAATAAGGTGCCCATCAAGCTTTTTCTGTCATCAAGTGCTATACACACCACTGGGCCGGGTTCGATCCCCGAAAGCACAGACAACAGTCTAACGCGCTACCACTCAGACCACGAGGGTGACAAATGCGGGATGAAAAAACATTTTTTGAAGCAAAAACAAACCGCCGTGCGAAGAACCTGAGTATTATAGAATATACATCATCAGGTGTTTATGTTGAGTATAAAATTTTTAATGTTGCACTGCACACAGTATTTTAGTTCAAAAAAGCTTTCTGGTCAGAGAGCAAACTTCAATCCCGGCTGTGGGTTTTTCGAACATAATGGATCAGCTTAGTGAGCTCCACATAGGAGGTAAACATCACGTCGCATTTGAAAAACGTCACAGAAAATACACAGATGCGACAATAACCAAAGCAGCCGTATAAACCATATGTGTTGTATAATTGGGCACCGCTACGACACTACGTACATGTACAGGGTGATCAAAAAAACGTCCATAGGAAAAACGGCTGGTATTCAGAACTGAAGCGACTCCTTGAGCTGAAATTTGCAGCTGCAAAAGAAAAGTGTGGTCAAAATTTCAACTGAAACGGTCAACGCTGTTAGCAGCAGCTTAACAGACGATTGGAACTCTTGATTTCGCACATGGGACGCACGTGCAACATCAGCCAAAGGTGCACAAGTGCGCTGTGTGTGTGTGTGTGTGTGTGTGTGTGTGTGTGTGTGTGTGTGTGTGTGTGTGTGTGTGTGTGTGTGTGTGTGTGTGTGTGTGTGTGTGTGTGTGTGTGTGTGTGTGTGTGTGTGTGTGTGTGTGTGTGTGTGTGTGTGTGTGTGTGTGTGTGTGTGTGTGTGTGTGTGTGTGTGTGTGTGTGTGTGTGTGTGTGTGTGTGTGTGTGTGTGTGTGTGTGTGTGTGTGTGTGTGTGTGTGTGTGTGTGTGTGTGTGTGTGTGTGTGTGTGTGTGTGTGTGTGTGTGTGTGTGTGTGTGTGTGTGTGTGTGTGTGTGTGTGTGTGTGTGTGTGTGTGTGTGTGTGTGTGTGTCGTGTGTGTCTGTGTGTGTGTGTGTGTGTGTGTGTGTGTGTGTGTGTGTGTGTGTGTGTGTGTGTGTGTGTGTGTGTGTGTGTGTGTGTGTGTGTGTGTGTGTGTGTGTGTGTGTGTGTGTGTGTGTGTGTGTGTGTGTGTGTGTGTGTGTGTGTGTGTGTGTGTGTGTGTGTGTGTGTGTGTGTGTGTGTGTGTGTGTGTGTGTGTGTGTGTGTGTGTGTGTGTGTGTGTGTGTGTGTGTGTGTGTGTGTGTGTGTGTGTGTTTTTTAATTTTATTTTTCATTTTTAGTTGTGCTACTAAGTGTGTTCAGTTTTTGATTCTTTCATAAATTTCTCTGAACAATCACTGGAACGAGCAGACCGAAGGACACACGAACTCAGTGAACCGATTCACTGTTTTCTTTTGTTGCGAATTTTAAAAATGTTCGCTAGCGTCTGCAAGAAATTTCATGGAAAATGACCTAAATTTAGAAAACTGTATTTTAATACTTTAAAAGTTTAAAAACTTCAAAGATAAGTGGTTCATAAACACCCTAAAGCATTCAAACAAAGCATTGTCTGTGGCGCAGAACAGCCTCTGCACGTCACACGCGCGAAGTCGAAGGTTCCAGTCCAGTTGTCTGTAGCGCTGACGCGACTAATGGCGCTGACCGTTTTAGCTGAAGTTTCAACAGAACAAATGGCAACTGTATTTTTTATTTCAGCTCAAGAGATTGCTTCAGTTCTGAATACCAGCCGTTTTCTCCATATAGACACTTTTTGATGACCCGGTATTGTGACACGTACACACGTGGGCACAGTTCCATTCATTGCTCTGCAAATTTGTGCCCATGGTATAGGACCACGCAGATGTTATGGAAACTGTTGTTGTTGAACTGTGGTATCTCTGTTTTAACCTCCACTGATTTTTTTTTGTTTTTTCTGAATCGCAAATACACAGTACAGTATTTCAAAAGTTCAAATTCAAACGAACTGCAAGCATGGACATTAATCTGCACACTCATGTAAAAACCCAATAACTTCGTCATCATATGCGGCTGTGTGTAGGCGTCTTCAGACAAGGACTCGAGATCCTGCGGGTACTCGCGTGCTTTGCACGTGCCTGATTGAGATATCCATGGAAAACAAGCGAGAGAGACCACGTGATAGAAAATTAAGCGGAAGCTGAAGGCAAAATAATGCAGTGCCGCTGTGGTTGTGTGTTTGCGCGAGCGGCTGATGCAATTTCATGCAGTTGCAGTTCACGTTTCGCACAAATGGTCACGTCACACCGCACCGAACAGTGCTTACTTTTTTCAGATACATTATTTCCGCAAAATCTTGCATGCCCTTAAACAAATTTGAAAGCCTAAAATTTTTTTGGGATTCCCTCTGTGTGACATTTTGCTCACTTTTGGGAGAGGTCTTATAAACGGAGAGATCTTATATGCAAGATTTTACGGTAATCTGTATTTCACAGAAGAGAAAGAGCCGGTCCCGTGATGAAACGACAAAAAAATAGAGGACCGTGGGCACTTTGCTGGCGTCACGTCACTGTTTTTATGTGGCGTTAGCGTCAATAAACAATGCATGTACACACGCCAGTTGGCATACTAAAGCTGGCGTTTTCTTCAGTGCAGTTGTTTTTTGTAGTCGAAACATAAAAAGTTGGCAAGTGCGTTTTTAGACCGTGACGTCATATTGGTAACAACTAACAACCACCTGGCGAGTGAAACAAAAATAAAGTCGAACTTCTATGAAAAGTTAAAAAGATTCAAACATGCCACTTGCTTCTAATTTATAAAACTCTGTCGGTATAGCTAAACTTGAATGTTGCGTTGAGAAAAAAGTACAATTTTTTTCGGTGTGGCGTTGAAAACGCGAAATGACTTTTCCCGTCGACAGCTGTGCTAACAATGAAAAAAATGCGTTTTTCGTAAAAAATGCTACGTGTTTGGGCGTTGGGGTGTTTTCGAAAATCGCAGAGGCCACAAGAAAGTAAATTCAAATACGATATATGTAACATCAAAAATTTCAGAAGATAACAATGTTTTCCCAAAAATAAAAAAAACGAGCAGAGAACAAGCGATTGGACCGCCAAAAACAAACCAACCAATCAGCAAGGAACAAAAAATATAATGGATTTTTGAAGAAAAGAGACCAAGAAAACAAGATGCCACAACAACGCACACCCACGTTGAATGGACACACACAGTCGTTTGCCGTCTGTGTGCGTGCTCCAACTTCGCAAAATCATTCATGCGACAAAAAAGACCGAACCGGGAAATGCGCCGCTGTCTGGACTGGCAGTGTGCCCACGTTGAAGCAGCTGACGGTTGTGTTCCAGAAAACGAACACATGACTTGCAGAGAGAAAAGTTCAGTGGCACTGTCTATCAGCGAGCTTATTTTCATTTTAGCTCGAACGGGAACATGCTCATATCGCGAATGCGTATGGAATGGTAATAATAAACTACGCAGTAATTGAAGAAAAAAAGCGTCGGGTGTCGCTATGAAACAGAAAAAAAACACGGATAGACAGTCGCCCATATCGACCGTCGGCTTGAAGAGAGAGAGAGACAAGGAGATGGAAATAATGGATAGTTTAGCGCCAAAAAAAAGTTTGACAGCTTTGCCGTTTGCGAGTGCACAAAAGAATGCCAGCTATTCATTCTGCCAGCGTACAATTGTATGCATACGTCCAAACATGTATGTATGTATGTATGGACACGTCGCGTCTGAAACGAGGGGAGAAGAAAAAACACACGACGAGCAATGTACACGGTGATCCAGAAAAGTGCAAATTTAAAATGGCTCGTACTTGCAACGGCCCGCTGTCCGTCTAAAGCTTTCCCGTAAAAACCGCAATGTGAACCTAAGCCGTTGTGGTGTGGCTTAGCCTCACTGCGGTGATAAGTTAAAAAGTTGAAAAATGTTACCGACTATACCACAGGATAAATAGCTAAACAGCTTTTATTTTGTTCTGCCATCAATAATGGTGTTTCATTTGTAGTTCTTCAGTATACGCGTAAAAAATCGAATTTTTGTACAAATTGGTAGTCTTAAGTGTACGACTACATAAAAAATCATATAAATTCCATGAGTGTTCCGAATTTCAGCTCAACATCTCATACTGGTGATGAATAACGAGCCATTTTAAATTAGCACTTTTCTTGGCGCACCCTGTAAGTAGTGCAGTTAGCTAAAATAAAGGCCTCGTGGTCTTGCTGTTGGAAGCCAGCCAGACGACTATGAAACACAGACGAGTATGCGCGAGTTTGGCCAGCGCCACTAGAGAAATCGCGCTTTCCCGTTGTCAACAAAGCGAAGTCTCCAACACAAGAAAGCAAACACATCGAAGTGACAATTCAATATCATCGATTTTGAAGTTTCACGCGTTTTTTCAAATATGTTTTCATTGTACTTCCATAACTGTCGCATCGCTTTGGGGTACTATAACTGACGTATACAGCGATTGACTTCTAACGTGCGTCCAGGCGAACTACACTGAAACCATACGTGTCCATCCACGTGTATATCCGATCCTCTGTACAGACATGTACAGTGTACGTCTGCGTTGTTGGCGCGGTTTTATTTCCAACCGTGGAGGCGCCTGTGCCCACACAGCGGGGCATAAAGCAAAAACACACATGTACATGCGCGTTGTGCAAAAACTATGCACGGTCCCTGAACGTTCAAGCACGCTGTGCTCCGGAAGGCCGCTGACACGCGCAGCTTGTGACGAGACACAGACGGCGCACACACAGGACGCCAGTGTCTGGCCGTTTTTGCTTGTTGCTCGTGAGCTGCACGTACGTACATGTAGGTACAGACGTTTGTTTGAGATGATGTCTGCTTGTGTGGATGTGCTTGTACGAGTGTATGTACCTATAAATTGAGTTGGAAAATTTTGATTTTTTTTTTGAAATAATGATGTGGTTTTGTACACAGCATTCAACATTATTGGCGCCCTCTTTGCTTGAAAAGGAATTATGTGATCGTCGCGTTTGTTTCGGCTACAAACCGAATGATTGGAATATTTCAACGAATAAAAGTTGTTCGAAATGCAAGTCACAAATTTATGGTCATGAGCACAGAAAACACGACCACGTCGACGGAGGGGGAGGGTTCGGTGGTTGTCGAAAATTGGATTGACAGCTTAAACGGCTAAGAAAACACGAATTTTTACTGAGAAACATCGAACAGTTTTTTCTAAATATTTTTATACAAGTTTACAAAGCAGATAATGTTTTTTACAAGACTCCTCGAATATGAAACTCTTCGCTGAAATTTGCCGGTTTTTTGTTTTGTCAATTGACCAAGGTGGCCTAAATGCAAGATTTTACAATATTTCTGTAATTTTACCGTAAATTTTGAGAGAAATACTTTTAAAGTGATAGTGGTACATTGCCGTTATCTTCTTAAAACTTTTACGTGTTCACTGCTCTTGACAAAAACATCCGTGTCAGTTGTTTTTTAAAAACCAAAGCTGTAAAATTACTGTTTTTGATTGCTCAGTACAGATATTTAACTGTTAAATATAGTTGTTTGTTTTGTTTTTTCATCCATTTCATAGGCTCCTCCTATCAGTATCATTAAGCACTAGTCGTTTATTCTTCCTCACTAAAAATCTTTCAAAACAACCAGCAAAAATAGCAGCAGATGAAGATGACCACTCCACTGGTGTGTGTTGTTGTCGTGCTTCTGTCGGTTTGTTGCCAATTGGTGCCGTTGGTGGCGTCAGGAGGGCTACTGAGAACGGAGCAAAGCTACCACGTTCTTGGCTACGCTCGTTGCGGCCAGCGGCGTGCCGCCAACCTGTATGTGGAGCTGTACGATAAGGATCTGAATGAAAGTTGGTGGACGGGTTTTTCTGGCATGGCAGAGGCTTTTTTTTGTTCACGATAAATCGTGAGTGTAGAATTGGGAGTAGAATAGAATTGGACTAGAATTGGAAATATGAATGGGATTCAGAACTGTATTAGGACTCGAAACAGTATTGTGAATGGGATTGTATAGGAATCCAAATTGGGTAAAAATAGGCTTGTGAAGCTTCTTTTTGCATTTTTTGAAAATCTGGGCAATGTTTTAAGCCAGGGCTGGCTACCCCAAAAAAGCGTACAGAACGCCGTCGAGTAGGTTGCCCATCGAGTTTTCTCTGTCATTAAGTGTCTAACCCCTTCCTGGACCAGAACAGCTATGTTTAATTCCAGACGATCAAATGGCGATCGGAGTGACCAATCATCGTGGTCGCTTTATCCTGCGCGGCAAAGCTGCCGATTGGTTCGGCAACAGCATTGATCCGTACTTGCGCATCTATCACACGTGTAACAGCAGTGTCGCGATGTTTGACGATTCGAGACCGTTTCAAGTTTGTTTGGGATAAAAAACGTTTGTATTACGGGGGTGTACATGTATTTCTTTTATTATTGACGTTTTTTTGATTGTTTTTATTTATTTTTTTATTCGATCCTTCTCCCTTCCCGATTTCAAAAACTTGTAGGAGAACTTTTGTCACGTGTGTGACAGCCTCTGAATCTGCTCCCTCCGCGCCGCCCCTTTTACTCCTATTTTTTTTTTTTTTTTCCCACAAATTTTCTTATAAATTTTCCCCCCCCCAAAAACCCCCCCCCCACAAACAGCCGGGGGGTCCCCCGCCGGGAAACCAAAAAATACAAAATTTTGACTTGGTCGAAATCCCAACCCGCTTATAAGGGCCGGACTTCCTAATCTTTGCTTTATAAGACCTCCTCCCACTTATAAGGTCGTCACACAAAATTCCATTTTTTTTCAGAAATTTTTGATTTTCAAATTTATATAAGGAGACCTTATATGCAAGACTTTACGGTACCCCTTTTTGGAACCACTTTCTTCATCAGAGACGGGCGACGAAGAAGCGAGTTCACAGAAAATTCGAGCTTAAAAATGCAATTTAGCACACAGATTCTGAACAAAACACTTTTGTTTTATTGATGACACATAACAAGAAATGCAGTTTAGAATGGGTGAACCTATTTGATTTGCCGTCATCGTTTGCTTTTGCAGCAAGTGTGCACCGATCTGAGGTTGCCTGCTGAGCACATTGACAAAGGCGTCTATCGCATGCCCACGATTCATCTGGAACGAACCGAATCGAAACCATGCAAATTCAAAAGCTAAAACAAAACTCGGTTGTAAAAAATAATCTTCAGAAGGTTGAACGTTTACTTGGAAAGAACTA
>JASANC010000718.1:0-10047 GCA_030248135.1 Theristus sp. LFF4_11 | reverse complement strand
TATGGACTCTGAATTCAGTGCACAGAGACAGAAAGCATATGTGATTATTTACAAATCCAACAAATAGCGCATATTTTAGAGTTCAACTGTAAATGACCATTTTCCTCGGTGGTTAGTTGGATGTGTAATGTACATGTAATGTATGTACTTAATTCCACCCACCAATTATCCACAGCATGAAAATGCGTTTGTTTATTGATCAATATTTCAATATTGAACAAATGGACAAGATAAATTGGCTAAACTTTGTTGCAAGAAGACAAATTGGCATTCAGGAAAACGCTTTTTCACTGAATGGAAATTTAGAATGCATGAAAATTCAAACAAAAAAAACGCGCTTGCTAGGCAACATAAACAACAGCGTCCTTAAATATTTATAATCATCACAGTTTTTGAACCCGAAAAACTCGCGGTTGTCTGAAACGGAAATGAGCTAGTTTTCCGGACAGTTGCGGCGCTCACCAACTCAGTTTTTCCATTAGCTTCAAAATAATGAAAAATGACCGCAAAGTGGTTCATGTTTGTGGTTCTACAAGTGACGACATCAAATTTCGGCCCGTCTTTTATAAGCGCTGTCGGAACAAAAGCGTCCAGATATGACGCAGATTGCGGCGAGAATTATCAGGCGAAGAAGTGTCATTGTTGTGAAAATATGGGCGAAGATGCGTTTTCAGGTCCTAAAGGACCGAACAGAATGCGAAAAAGACGTTAGTATTTTTCTCAAAAAACGCCATATTGGTGACAACAGCGCTGATTGGATGCGTTTTTCTTGGAGCTCACTGATTGGTTGCCCCTCGGCAAAGCACTGTCAACCAAAAATGGGCTGACAATAGAAAAGCTGAATTTTCCGAAAAAATGAAAAGCCTAAATTTCATTATTGCAGCCACTTGGGCGGGCGACTGGGAGAAGCAGCTGTACCAGGACCTGCTGACCAACTACAATTCCTTGGTTAGGCCCGTAAAAAATGAGTCGAACCCAGTGATTGTGACGCTTGGCATGGACATGCAGCAGATCGTCGATATCGTGAGTGATTGTTTTTGCTTTTTTTGCGTTTTTTTTTGATTGAGTAGACTGTAATTGCCCACTGTTTTGTTTTTTTTTCGGTTTTTTGATTGTGTAGAATTAATATCCCACCACACAACATCTGCACTGAAACAGTGGTTGAGTGAGATGCGCGCGAAGAACGGTTGGCCTTGATGGTCAAGTGGTCCAGGGCGCTGGTTCGGCATACGTTCGGGTTCGAATCCCACTTGAGGCCACAAGATTTTCGATCCGCGCTGTGTCACACACGTGTATCTCTTTCAAAAAACTTGTATCGCTCGTTTATTTTAGCCTGTCAATGGTGGAATTGAGGTTTATCAGAAGACAAGCGTGTGTAAAAATAATCTTCCCTTTTTATCCAGTTTTGAACCAGATTATTTTTGATTCTCATGACTCAGTTCAAGCATGACTTAGTCATTGGCCTTTTTGAAAACACTCATTATGACCTTTGTTTTGCATTTTCAATCGTTTCAATGTCTCAAAGGAATATTCAAATGCAGTAACTGAAAACGAATCATTTCTCGCGTTTATGCCATGACAAAAAAGTCTTTTGTTACTCTTTGTCGCTCAGAAAAATTGAGTCAATTTTTTGCACCACAAACATATATCGACAAAAAAACGGCATAACGAAACCACAACCAACCGAGTGAGCGTGTGTTCAGAAAAAAAGTTTTTTTTGTTTCGAACACACACGACAGCAAAACCCACACGAACAAGTTTTTCGGGTGATAAATCAATGAAATTTATGATTCAAACACAGTAAAAGTGCGCACACACACAGCGATCGAAAAAAAAGCTCCACGGTTTTGGAAGATAAAGCTAAATTATTTTTGCGCCGCCTCTTTGACTTGCAATGGACGTTTCCACATCTGACAAATCGCTTCGTTTTGTCGATTATATATAGCAGTCATTCTTGTGTGCAACATCAGCTGATCATACATACACTGTGTCTTGTTGTTGAAGTTTGGGTTTTTTTTCAGCATATCAAAGAAAGTTTTGAATTTAGGAGCTTACGAATTTGGATTTATAGTGGGTTCCAAGCTGATTTTCAAGGGGTTCAAGTGACAGTTTGTGCAATAGTTTTTGCAAAAAAAGAACGTTTTTTGCAGCGCAAAAAATTCATTCTTGCAAGAAAAACTTTTTCTTTATCAATAAATCTGACGAACAAGCAAAATGACAGTTTGTTCAGCTAAATGGTGAGAGCTAAATTTCTGTTTTGCTTTTCAAGTTTCTCCAAAATAACAGATTGGTGGGACGTGACATGTTCAAAGAATCAACCCCGGCGTGATGAGTGATGGATAAAAAGGTACACTTGGCCCAACGAAACGAACCTCATTTTTTTCAGTTAACATGTCAGAATTGGACGAAATTGATGCTTTAAAAACCGAAACAAAAAAGGAAACTGATTTTTAAACTTTGACGCAGCCAAGACAACCACAATGAAGAAAAACGTTTCACGTTTCGGTTTTTTTTTTTAAATCGAGCAGCAAGAAATTTCTGCGACCGATTGCAAAATAATATCTTTTATCAGATATTTTGGTCCCGCGTCTCAATTCGCGCGCATATGGGTAATCAGTCTCATGCACGACGCGGGAATTCAAAATTGACAAAGCGATCCGAGTCCCCTAAACAAGGCCGAGCCTCTTAGGCTGTTCTGAATTACCACATACAGATTGAAACTAGTTTCCTTTTACGTCCACAACCGTCGCAGGTCTTAAAGAAAAGATAATAGTATATTACCGAATTTGTCTGATGGAAACACGTTTGCGTGGTGTGTGATGGTGTGTGCGGGTATTGCGCTTCTGTTTTTTTAACGCATTTGCTGAAATGTCAAGAAAATACAAAGTACGGTGAATGACGGTTCAGTGGGATAACCCGGTGGTACACATAAGTCATAGAATTATGAGCTGTCGTTTTTGCGCTGTTGACGGAAAACTTGTTTTCGGGGGGATTGGTTTGTCTGAAAACTTCAGGCAATTTGCAAAATTCTCTCAACATTGCGATGAATTGCACTGTGAAATTCTAAAACCGATGATCGAAAAAGTAAATCTAAATGGAATTCAAAAGGTAGTCAATTATCTTTTCGTGCGAAAGAGGCGGAGTAATGTTGAATGATGTGTGGAAAAGCCGCACAGCTGAAAAACTGTTTCGCGCCCGAACTGGTCGAAATGCTGGTTTGTAACTAAAGCGCACTTTTTAACATTCAAAACAACGTCTTTATTTTTCCTCTTTTCAGGAAGAGAAGACGCAGATAATGATAACGAACGTTTGGTTAAAATTGGTTGGTCCAATAATTTTTATTGGCTTTATTCTTTTGCTAAAGAAGAGTTCGTTTGCTTAACACCTGTTGGTTTTAAAAAAACTATGATTTGAAATGCAGTCGTTTTGGAAACACTAACAAAGTATTCAGTGGAATACACATCGAGCAAAGGCGTCACTATTCGATCGAAATTTCAAAGTATGCTTTTGACAGCCAAAAACACAACTTAAGACTTAAAATAGCCTACAAAACACCAGAACGTTCGCCAAAAAACAACTGTCCGAAACATACTGCACAGGACTGGCGTGACATCTACCTCGAATGGGACCCCGCAGAGTACGGCGGAGTGTCGGAGGTCAGACTGCCGATTCGTAGCATTTGGAAGCCGGATATTCTGCTGTACAACAGCGCTGACACGCAGTTCGACTCGACGTGGCCGACGAACGCTGTCGTTTACAGGTTGTTGTTGTTGTTGTTGTTGTTGTTGTTGTTGTTGTTGTAGTAGTAGTAGTAGTAGTAGTAGTAGTAGTAGTAGTAGTAGTAGTAGTAGTAGTAGTAGTAGTAGTAGTAGTAGTAGTAGTAGTAGTAGTAGTAGTAGTAGTTGTTGTTGTTGTTGTTGTTGTAGTTGTTGTTGTAGTTGTTGTTGTTGTTGTTGTTGTTGTTGTTGTTGTTGTTGTCGCAGACGGGGTTTTAGGCGACGTTTTTAGCTAGGGCTAACAACCCGGAAAAGCGTATAGAACAGGTGAGAAGAGGATTTACACAGAAGAGGGAAACTTATAAAATTTGTCAAATTTATCAGAGGAAAACCAGCGCGGGTGCAGTTTGCTGCACAGAGAGAACGTAACATTACAGACCGAAAGAGTGGCACAGATACGTGCTGGCATACAAATGCCAAAATCCCCATGTCAAAATCCATTGCATCCCTAAATCTATGCCAAAATCATTTCCATTCCAAAATTTAGAAAAGATTCATGGGCGTTTCTGCATTTTTTTGCAGGAATCCTTCGTTGTGGCATGGCGTGCACTTTTAGCATGGAATGAATTTTGAATGGATTGGGGCACCGTGGAGTAGAAACGATAAATTCAGAAAAATCCAAAGAAATGTTTAAAAAAACAATTCTCTGCAGCACCGGCGACATCAGCTGGATCCCGCCGGGCATCGTGAAGTCGACGTGCAAGATCGACGTCGCGTGGTTTCCGTTCGACGACCAACACTGCCCGATGAAGTTCGGCAGCTGGACGTACAGCGGCGGCCAAATCGACTTACGGAACACCAGTGTCAACCTGGAGACGTACACGACGAATGGCGAGTGGAAAGTCATTCGTACGTCACCGGGTGGCCTGTAATGTCGCGGGTTTTCTGTTTTTTTTGGATTGATTTGAAATATATACTCGTATAGAAGATGGTGGGAGGAGGTAATTAAAGCGAACTTGGATTGAAATTGTGCGGCACGACTACGAAATACTGAGCCGTTTGTTATATGAACAAACGTAAAAACCTACTAAAAATCGGTGCTTTTTCAATCGAAAAGCGACAGAATTTACTTCTCATTTTTGAACAAGAAGCTGATACAACAGAAATTTTGATTTGCAATCGACAAAAAACCTTCCAGAAATCAGCAGTGTTCGAAACTCGGTCAAGTACGAATGTTGTCCTGATCCGTATTACGACGTCACGTTCACGGTCTGGGTGCGTCGACGCACAATGTACTACACCCTAAATTTGGTCGTCCCTTCAACGATGATCTCCGCGATGACTTTATTGGGGTTCACACTGCCGCCGGAGTCGGGCGAGAAGTTGACATTAGGTGAAATCATCTCATTCAAAAACACGTTTGATGTTTTGCAATCAGTTGACAATTAAGGAAAAACGATAATTTTCTGCGCAAATAATCCACACCATTCATTAGTCGGCTGTTTCGATTAGTTTTGCTGATTTAAAAAAACTGCGGTTTCACTTTCGTACAGGTGTCACAATCTTCATGTCACTCTGCGTTTTCCTGCTTATGGCCGCCGAAGCGATGCCGCAAACGTCCGAAGCAGTGCCACTAATTTGTGAGCATTTCACATTTTCTTCCAGTTGAACAGTGTTTCTGTGATGAAGACGCTAGCAAGCTCTACCGTAATGACGTCTTGTTTTGATTTGATAAGTCACTGTAACGTTAGTGATTGTCAGTGTATACTGTAGGGAAATGAGCAAATAACATTGAAAAAAGTGAAGTGCTTGTATACAGCGTCAAATCAAAATGGAGCTGATTCTGTTCATAAAAACAATGTTTCTTGCTGTTGTTGTTTGTTGCCGTGATGCTGCTGATTATTGTTCCGTCGGTAGACGCAGCGAACAATGTTTCTTCAACCTTTTCAGCGACCTACTTCAGTTGTATCATGGTCGTCGTGTCCGCATCGGTTGTGTTCACAGTACTGGTACTAAATTATCATCACCGGTCACCAGACACTCACGAAATGTCGCCATTTGTACGTTTATTTCGTCATCAATAACTCAGTGTCAATTGGTCAGTCGTTCGGTCGGTTAGTCGCTCGGACGATCGGACGGTCGGTCAATCAGTCGGTCGGTAGACTGGTCGGTCGGACCGTCGGACCGTCGGTTGGTTGGTCGGTCGATCAATCGGTCAATCGGACGGTCGTTCGGTCGTTCGATCGTTCGGTCAGTCTATTGGTCCGACGGTCTTGCAATCAGTCGGTCGATTATTCGGTCGGTTATTCAGTCGCTCGGTCAGTCAGTCGGTAGAGCGGTTGGTCGATCGGACGGTCTGACGGTCGGTCAATCGATCGTTCGATCAGATCAATAAATCCTTCTAGGTCCGCCACGTATTCCTCGAGTGGCTACCATGGTTGTTGATGATGAATCGCCCCGGCGATCCGGCGCTCATAAAGCCACTGCCGCCCGAGAGCGACAACCACGCCACCGAAAAATCGTCGTCAACAAAACAAAAACACCACCAACATTACAACTGGCGCGTCACGAACACGAGCGGCGCGATCGGCGTGAACAAAAAGTCGAGCGGTTACAATTCGGCCGACGAGCAAAGTCAGCAGCTGTACGACTTCTCGATGATGAACCACCTCGGTAGTAATCACCAGCCGGCGCACGCTCAACCACAAAACAACAATCCGTCAAGAGCCGAGCAACGTCTCTCGTCGAAGACGCTTCTCTCGAACGTGCTCGATTTCGACCGCCGCGACCATCAACTGTCGAGTTCGCCCGTTCGTCTGGACGGTCAAGGAGCGCTGATATCGTCCACCAGTATTCCGCCGATCAATAATAGCAATAATAGCAACATCAACAACAACAACAACAGCGGCAGCGTGATCAATAGCAGGTCAATGCAGCTGGCGCCGCAGCGCGCGATCTGTCCGCCCGTCTACCATCAGCCGCCGACCAGAACGGCCAACAAGGCTGCTGCTCCATCGTTGGCGGAAGCGTCGACGTCCACGACAAGGTTGAACGTCCATGACGCGAAGATGCTCGCGAACGATGCCTTCACAGGTGACGGTTTTGTTGTTGGTTTCAGATAATTGGTACAAAACTGTTGTTATTGTCCAAAAAATAATAGCACAACTTTTCCAGTTCAGCGCATTTGGGTGCGCATGTTCTCGCAAATGTCAGTAGTATGATACTGAGATAGCAAAAAGATCACAATTATTATTTTCTCTTTTAGTCCCGAGACTCAATGCGCGCATAAATAAGTAAACAGTGACATGCATGACGCGGGAATTCAAAATTGGCAAAGTGATCCGGGTCCCCAAAAATCGGGCCGACTCACTCAGACGATTTTGAATTGCCACAATAAAACTGGAACTAGTTGCCTTCCTAACGTCTGCACACGCATTCATGCAATCGTGGAATCTAAACCAATTTATCACACTGCCCACTGTAGCGTTCGAGCGCTCGTTCCTGCACGAGCACACCGAGCAGTTGCATGCGGTCGTCGAGGAGCTGCGCTTCATCACGGAGCGCATGCGCAAGGAGGACGACGACGAGTCGATCCGCTGCGACTGGCGGTTCGCGGCGATGGTGGTCGATCGAATGTGCCTGGTGCTGTTTACGACGTTCTTGATCATCAGCACTGCTGGCATTCTGTTCTCGGCGCCGCACATTTCAGCGTGATATAACAGTTATGTTGTGCCGGTATCCATTTTTTTGTTATTAGTCGCCGGTTGCACGCGACATGACACTATCTGCCTTCGTAGACTACCAAACCGGGTAGCGTCTGTCGACATCATGAGGCGCATTCATGTTGTAGTACCAACTCCAACATACTCCATTCATTCATTCATTTATTCACGTTTGAGTATGTTGGACTTGGTACTGCAACATGAATACGCCATAGATTACACCAGCATTTTGAAATGTCCAGTCGACAAGACTACGAACCAGCCACGGTGACTTTGGCGGGTGCTGTCGTGTCGTGTCACCGTCGTTTTGCATCGTTTTTGTGATTATTATGTTGTCATTGATGGGTGGGTAGGATACAGGACAGCACAACGAACGTTGTTCCACCAATCCACCAACCAACAGAAAATTCTGTGATTGCTTCTTTGGTAATTGACTTTGAAACTTATGAAACCGCTGATCCTTTCTCCCCATCAGCGTTTTTTCTTTTGTTTTTCTGTCCTTCTTTTTATTCCTTCAGGTTTTTGTTCTTTTGTGTTTTCTTATTTGTCAGTTTTTGTCGACGTCCTTTCATCTACACTTACTGTATATTCTTTATTTGAAAGCAGGGCATGCCTTTTGTCCTGATGGCTTCGGTTAGCTGTTCCTTGAGTTTTGCTGATTGGTCGTTTTTTCTCAAAGCTTGTTGTTCATTTCTGTTAATTTTCATTCAACAATAAAATGAGGCAACTGAACTGGCACAAGGAAAAACCAAAAAATTATTGGAAACATTTGTTTCTGCATATTGTGTTAGTTATTGTATTTGTGACTGCATTGTGTTTTTTAAGTTAGAATTTTTAAAATATCTTGCATGTGTATCAATTTGATTCCAACACACCTCTAACTGTATTCATTGTGTTCAGTTTATTAGTTTTTATTGTCAGTTTTATTAGCTTTCGAAAAAATCTTTGAGGATACAATATCAAAATTGAAATTGAATATGTTGTTGTATTATAGTTTATTTTTACAGAACAGATTTTTCTGTGATACACTTCATATATGGTGTGGCTTTGTCACCGAATACTGTAACTTTGAGAAAAAAAGAATTAAAAGGCGTGTTTGTTGCAAAAAGTAAAAGAAAAGAACTTGTGGGCCAAGTTCTGACGAGCTGAGCAGGCAGTTTTTATTGTCCACCTTGCTGCAAACGTACAGTACAGTGTGAGCCAGAAGTAGTGGGTCTGGGTCATTGTTTGATTGCGCGTATAACTCTTTAATAGTTTTACCAATTTTCCTGAAATTTGGTACTTTTCTACCCAAGGGTCCAACTTACAATTGTAGATCTGTGAAAAACAGAAACAGGTCATGAGTGATCGAAAAAAATCTTAGTTAATCCTGACCGCACGATGTTACCAACCGTTTTCTAACAACAATGAAGCAAAGCGATCCTTTTTTAAACAATGATAAAGAAAAGAAAGACATGTGCAGTGTTTTCAAAAAAACTTCTACCATCTGCTGAGCAACTATTAATTAGCGCATAATTATTGCCGTGCTCATCATACATCATCAAAAGCGCACGACAATTTTTTTGCATCACAATTTCTTTTCCCGTATTTGCCTATCAAAACGGCTCTGGTACTGCCGTTATTCCAATCATAACGCTGAATTAAGTTTCGGCTCTTTTACCAACACGTTTATTAAGTGGCGGCCTATATGTACAGGGTTGATGTCGAAAGACCTTTCCAGTTCAGAGGTACACTGAATCCAATAAAACACGCTCCAAATGATTGCTTTGGTGAACAAAATATTGCAAAATGTGGCAGATCATTTTACTTTTGAGCCACGCTGTAAACTGTGTTGTTAAACCACACACACTGTCAAAGCGAAACCGCATCAAATAACCCGTGCGCATAGTCAGAAGTCGGAAAAGTCAACTGTGCGTTGAGGGGAGGTCGGCACAGTTTTTTGCCCTACCGTAACCGGTCTTAACACGATGTTACTGCACGCGTCCCTGATTATCACGATAATATTGACTTAAGAACGATTATTACGAAATTTTTCGACATTTTCCCGATAACAACAAACCCGAAATCCCTGAAAATCACGGACTATCCGTGAAATCGCGTCAAGAGTTATCTAGATAGTATTGAACGCCATACCGTTTTAGCAGTTGAAAGTTTGGTAAAACTCTGTAGCTATAAATGATAATGGTAAATTTTGGTTTCAGTAAAACTGCTAATTTGCTCGAACTGTGTCTCTGAATGAAGATGCAATACGTGCTGGCAAATGAAAGACATTTGACTTGTCAAAACTTGTCAATCATGAAAAAAACCGCTATAATGTCATCAACAACAAGGCTATTTACTATCTTACGCGTGTCTTCATTTGAAACAAACTAATTCAGACAAGCTGAAATTGATATAACGGCAATCAATGACTGAGTTTTTGGTTAATTATGATTTTCTGGAGAACAAGAAAAAATGTTGAATCACTGTGACCTGAATTGTGTGCGCCATGCGCATGTGCTTCTTCATGAACGTGAGATTTGAAAAATAATCGAATCAAAACCACCGTTCAAGGAAGAACGAAAACAAAAGGAACTAATCCTGATCGATTAATGACCGCTTTTTAAGTT
>JASANC010000717.1:0-55419 GCA_030248135.1 Theristus sp. LFF4_11 | reverse complement strand
ATTAATTTGCGTCTTCTTTTAATTAAGTTTATTGTCTCGGATCGGAATATTGATTCATTCGTTTGCTTCGGCTCTTTTCGACCGCAGGCCTCCACTGCAGCAGTCCACATGTCTTCACCAATTCTCACCCAGCTCCAATAGGCATCATTGGTCGCAATCATGCCTAAACGGCTTTTGAATTTGGCCCTTACCACTGCATCATCGCCGAGTCGCTCGATGTCAATCAGCGGCGCGCCCGCTCGCCCTTCTCTGGGTCCGCGGGAACTGGAGATGGCACTTCGCGCAACGACCAGCGCATGGTCCGAGTCAACGTGGGTGCGCCAGCAACTCCTGACGTCCGTGATGCACGCCCGCCATCGTCTTGCGATCAGCACATGGTCGATTTGCCGGAGCTGTCCGTTCGGTAGTCGATGCGTCGCCATCTTACGCTTGCTGTGCTGAAATGTGGTGGACGACAGCACAAAGCCATTATTTCTCGCAAAAGATCACCAAACGCTGACCGTTATCGGTCCGTTTATCGGAACGGACACCGATGCTGCGCGCCGACGCTACGCTCGAGTGGTGACAGCGGCTCCACGGTTGCGTTCAGGTCACCCGCGATCAGCACCACGTCGCCCGATGACGCCAGCGTGACGGAATGCGCCAGCTCTCGATAGAACGTGTCCTGACCTCGGCATCGTGCCCCTCATGGCGCGTACGCGACAACGATGAACAAGCCTCGCCGTCTTCTGCTGCCGGACCGCACGCCCAAGTACCCGTGCTGAAGCGAGCGCACGCCACCCTGTCGCTGACTGGAATGATGGCCGCCAGCGACCCCCTCAGCGCGCTCGCTGGATCAGGAAGGCGAACGCCAGAGTGGTGATTTGTATTGTCATTGTTGTTGAATGTTATCAATCTGTAGTTGCGTTCGCCTAGCAGGTCGGAAACCTGCTCGTATGTTGTTGGCAGCCGTGTTTCGCTAACGCACGCAATGTCTATTCGATGCTCAGTTGCGTCCTCCGCAAGGGACCGCTGCTGTATGTCCGATGTGAGCGCACGGCAGTTGAACGCCGCAATTTTCAGGTGTTCGCGGGACAGGCAATGGACAGTTCCACCGCGGGGTGCTGTTCCCTGTGGGTAGCCCCCAAGGACGCCCACAGGAGGCTCTGAAGAGGGCCGTTGGGTTAGAGTAAGCCCCGTCGGCTTCCTCACTGTCCTGCCTTCCGTTGTTGTCGTCATTTGGTGGTGAACGTTGCGCACTATGGTTCACGTGGCGTCGCGCACCGTCACGTGGAGGAACTTGGCTCGTGTGGTTAGACGGTTGTCGCCACACTTAACAGCCGCGCCGGACGTGGTCGCTGTTGTTGTTGCTGCGTACGTCGCTCGTGTAGGCGTTCCTCGGGGTTCAAGTCCGTTCAAGATATGTTCAATAGTGAAATGTGGACCGATATTAAAGTTGTTCCTTGTTCAAGTTTCTGCTCTTCATTGCAATGCTATGTTTGTGATTTTTACTTCCAAATTAACCTTAGCTGCTGTTGATGTGCTTTCGTAGTGCAAGCATGATTTTGTTCTGTTCTCTTTTGTTTTGTGAGTTTGCTTTGTGGTTTTGTGCATCATTGTTTTTAAAGTGTCAACTACTTGTTGCTTCCAGGTGTGATCTTCGTTTTTGTGCATTAGTTGTGCAATAGCGAAACCAACAGTTTTTTATGTGTGCTAATTTATCATAATTTTGTTCAAATATATCATGGGATTTCCATGATTTAGCTGTCGATTCTGTCTCTTCTTAGCTGATTTTTTTGTTTTTTAGAGCAGATCATATTATTTGTACCGCTAGATGTGACTGTTTGATATTTTGAGCTTACTTCTGATATATATTTGATTTCCTCAAGTTTATGAAATGTATCTTTTAAGCTGAAGTGATTCTGACGGGTTTAGAACATTGCTTTGTTGAATTCAGTTCTGGCACCTTTTGTTATTCATGCTAATTTTGGCTTGCTACATTTGTGGTTTCGATTTTAATGACTTATCTTTTGCTTTCACCCCTGTCATTCCCGCATCGCTAATTGGCGTTTGCTTCTTGATGGATATTTTTGCTGATGGTTCCAGATTTCTAAATCTACTTAGCTTACCCAAAATGAAAAGGATGGTTTGATAACCATGGCTTATTTTATTGTATATGCCGGATATTGTTTGCTATCCAGTATATAACTTTCTGTGCAAAAGGTGATCATGATCTAAATATGTTATCTAATACCAAACGTGTACAGTCATTGCACCATATGCGAATAACCATACTTTTCACGTTCTAAATCATGCACAAATAAATACAGACCAATTTCATAAAGGAGCAATAAGTTCAGAAAAAACGCAAACAAAAAAGGAAAAACACGGGATCACAAATCAATGGAATGCAATTACTGCGAAGGATGATTAGACCTGTGGGCAGGGTTTATGAAAGGGTGCTGAAAACAAAATTAGTGAAGTTTAGAAACGCTGCTCATTCAGGTTTGTTTGCTGAAAGCTTTTTGGGCCCAAAAATGTGGATGTGGCAAAAATTCCAAATGCAGATTTTTGATTCGCCGATCGTTGGGATCTAACTGTTCGTTGAAGTATCAACTAATGCGCCTATGCCAGCGTTTCCAAACTTTTGGCCCTCAACACGGCACACAAACAACCCTGTGGGGTAAGTAAATTGAATTTGCACGTGAAGACATTGTTGTTGATGGAAAATGGGAAGAAAACAAAATCAGCTGATGCTACGTTGCAGTGACACTCGTTTCGAAAACTTATGTCACGTGACTGGAATCAGACGTTGAGTTTTTGGAACTGACGAGAACCATTGAAGCCCATGGTGATCGTAGATGGTGTGACACTGAGCAAAGTACTCATTTGTAGCATCAAAATTCTCACATTACCGTGTAATGACATGGAAATGGAATTATGAATTTCACCTAATTAAGAAGAAAAGGAAGAACGAATCAACTTTAAAAATTCTGCCAAGCAAAACCTGAACAAATTAAAAAAAACTGATGATGAATGCGATTGCCAGACTCGAAAAACTTTGATTGCAGTGCGAAAAACAATGCGAACGCTTAACTTGTTTAAAAATACATACAGTAATCAATTATGCAGGTCCTCCCCAAAACAGAGTTTTGCTGAATAACAGTTTCACAACAGATCACAGCCAGGAAACAAAAAATACTTTTCACAATGGTGAACTCCGTAAGCTGCCTTCATGAAACAATATTTAGTGATGCGTAGC
Source organism: Theristus sp. LFF4_11 (assembly GCA_030248135.1). Classification (NCBI taxonomy): domain Eukaryota; kingdom Metazoa; phylum Nematoda; class Chromadorea; order Monhysterida; family Xyalidae; genus Theristus; species Theristus sp. LFF4_11. The sequence goes on along the minus strand of JASANC010000717.1, from coordinate 52,178 downwards.
TGTCTTAAAACATAGCTACGCGGTCACTAAATACTGCTTCATGAATGCACCTTTACGTATTCATGTAACAATTTGAAAAACACAGATTCTACCGACTAGATAAAGCTGTATGTGAAAGTTTTTTTAAAAAAGACTTCTAAATAGAAAGAAACTGACTGAACATAGTGCAAGATTCAGGATAAATGTACACGATCGCTTTCATAAGAACCCGTTTATCAATTTACAAAGTATCTGTCAGCATAAAAGACAGCAATAATGCACACGCATCTGTTACGTTGAAAAAAACGAGCTTCAAACAACGGTGCCTCACGGTGTACAATGTACAGTATGGCCGAATAAATAAGGCAGCCCGTCAAGGCGGGATCCGTCGCAGACTAGGAGTTGTCTTTTTCAAAAATGCCAACATAACTCCTAATCATGTGTTCAAGGGAGCAAGAATCCATTAGTCTAAAAAAACACGTCAAATTTGGCACACATGTTGGTTTCTGAACGTCTATTTTCTTTCATTCAAATTTCGCGCGCTCCTTGCACCCTGAAAAAAGCTGCCATGTTTACTCGGTCATTCCGTAGTTGAAAAGTGCAAACGCTGATGCCTACAATTTTGAATAAAACTAGTGCCTAATACCACAACTTCCAAACCTCCTCAGTTTATCTTCATACCCGTTGTGTCACGTGATTTCTATGGTGAAGATTGTTACTGAGAACGTTTGCTGTCGAATTGTTCGTAATTTCCGGTGACGGGAGACCGAACTGTTTTTCGTCGACGAAACCATTGTGGTGTGGCACGGTGGTGTCGGCTACAGTGGCCAGCGGACTGCGATGCTGATGGTGACTCAGGTGGCCGTTATCTTCGTTCTGATGATACGGTACGCTACCGTTTTCATACTTATTCGCTTTTGTATTCTGTTTTGTTGTTGTTGTTGTTGTTGTAGCAATCTCAAGCACATACGGCTTTACGTAGTGCATTAGACCGGTGTAAAGTTTACTGTGCAACGGCACATAGGCAGATTGGTGAACGACACAGATCAGACGCCAGTAGCGGCATTTGAACGGATCAGACACGGCCGGGCAAATCATGTTGTTCAGGTTGACCTCGGTGACCTATTCGGGAATTTAGTTAAGTTGCAAAGTTGCTGAAAAAATTGCACTCACGTGTTTTTCTCCAGAGTCCAATTTGAAAACTTACCAAACCAACAATTTGCAATGGTAGAAAATGGTACAGCAACAAGATCGCCATGGAGAACATCGCGGTCATGTGATCATACAGTGGTTCCATGGTGAAAACACCTGAAGACAAATCTGGCTCCAAGGTATCTCTCAACAGAACGTGCCAAAAGATTTGAGTGTTTTGAAATTTTTATTTTTTTTGATATTTAGATTTTTTAAGATCGGCTTTTTCAGAATACCGACCCCCCTTAGGCACAGTTTTTGAAAAGTTGACGAATTTTGACGAAATTAACACCAACCGAACCGTCTCAATGCGCTGAGTTCGAAAATCATATTTATTTTTTAATTTGACCCGGTTTTATGCTTCAAAAAACGAAAAAACCGTTTTTTTGGGGGATCTTTAGAAAAATGGTTCTAACTCGCCTCTGCGTTAAGCTATTAACAAAATTCAAAAACCAATCGATTTCGCTATTGCTTGCGCACATTTTTCATGTTAACAATGTTATACAAAAAATGCTGTTTTATGCTTTAAATTTAAGAAAAACTAAAAGAGTATGTGGTTTTTGCTCTGTTTAGGCACTTTTAAAGCGGATGCGGAGTAGGGTTGCTAAGTGATTCTGAAAGCCCTTGAAAAATGCTACAAGTATGCAAAAAATAAAAAAAATCGGTTGCCCTTTAAGAAGTAACGAAGCATTACAATATCGGTCGCGCGCATACATAAAGGGTATTTCCCGGTATGTCGACAAATTGTGGAGCAACGGAGACAAAAACCAAAAACCGGTATTAGGGCAACTTTTTGCGCTGAATCCGAAAAAGTAAGTGCCGTTGCGAAATTTTGTTACAGTAACCCAATATTTGCAATTTTTTGGCTTTTTGGCTCTTTTTTGGATTGTTTCTAATCCGTGTGGTGTTATACTTGAACTAATCAGGTCAAATTTGGTATCAATCGGCTCCCCTTAATTATGCGAACAATTTCCATTTAGATACCGCAACTATATTATAATTACCGTAACCCACAGAGCACGATTTTTGCTATTTTTAACCATTTTTAGGCCTAAAAGTGACATTTTTCGTCTCTGTAGTGTTCTAGTTGTTCCAATTGAATCAAATGTGTATCAGTCAATTACTCTTGATCAGATAAACAACTTTCATTTAGATACCGTAACCACAGTTTGACTTTCGTACCCCTTTAAGCACGGTATTCTACTAAGTTTTCACCATTTTCAGGCATGAAATTGGTTTTATTGTCCATGCAATGTTATACTTGAACGAATCTAGTCAAATTTAGCATCAATCGAGTCCCGTTGATTAGGCAAACAACTTTCACTCAGATATCATAATCCTTGCTTGACTACCGTACTTTTTGAAGCACGATATTTTAGTAATTTTGTACCTTTTTCAAGCCTGAAATTGGCTATTTTGATCCATGTAGTGTTACACTTGAACAATTCTAGTCAAATTCGCGATCAGGTTTTTGAACTCAGGTTTTGAACGTTTTTCTAAGTAAGATTTTTTTACCCAAAATTTTTTTAAGGTTTCAACTTTCAACACCTGAGATGGCCTTTAAAAATTTGAGGGTGGGGAGGAACACACTTGGAACGGTAGTCACGCAATGATTACGGTATCTGAGTGAAAGTTGTTTCCCTGATCAATGGGAGTGTATTGATCGCGAATTTGACTAGAATTGTTCAAGGGTAACACTACATGGATCAAAATAGCCAATTTCAAGATTGAAAAAGGTACAAAATTACTAAAATACCGTGCTTCATGAAGTACGGTGGTCAAACAAGGATTACGGTATCTGAGTGAAAGTTGTTTGCCTAATTAACGGGAGTCGATTGATGCTAAATTTGACTAGATTCGTTCAAGTATAACATTGCATGGACCATAAAGCCAATTTCATGCCTGAAAATGGTGAAAACTTATTAGAATACCGTGCTTAAAGGGGTACGAAAGTCAAACTTTGGTTACGGTATCCAAATGAAAGTTGTTTATCTGATCAAGACTAATTGACTGATACACATTTGATTCAATTGGAACAACTAGAACACTACAGGGATGAAAAATGTCACTTTCAGGCCTAAAAATGGTTAGAAATAGCAAAAATCGTGCTCTGCGGGTTACGGTAATTATAATATAGTTGCGGTATCTAAATGGAAATTGTTCGCGTAATCAAGGGGAGCCGATTGATACCAAATTTGACCTGATTAGTTCAAGTATAACACCACACGGATTAGAAACAATCCAAAAAAGAGCCAAAAAGCCAAAAAAATGCAAATATTGGGTTACTGTAACAAAATTTCGCAACGGCACTTACTTTTTTCGGATTCAGCGCAAAAAGTTGCCCTAATACCCGTTTTTGGTTTTTGTCTCCGTTGCTCCACAATTTGTCGACATACCGGGAAATACCCTTTATGTATGCGCGCGACCGATATTGTAATGCTTCGTTACTTCTTAAAGGGCAACCGATTTTTTTTATTTTTTGCATACTTGTAGCATTTTTCAAGGGCTTTCAGAATCACTTAGCAACCCTACTCCGCATCCGCTTTAAAAGTGCCTAAACAGGGCAAAAACCACATACTCTTTTAGTTTTTCTTAAATTTAAAGCATAAAACAGCATTTTTGTATAACATTGTTAACATGAAAAATGTGCGCAAGCAATAGCGAAATCGATTGGTTTTGAATTTTGTTAATAGCTTAACACAGAGGCGAGTTAGAACTATTTTTCTAAAGATCCCCCAAAAAAACGGTTTTTTTCGTTTTTTGAAACATAAAACCGGGTCAAATTAAAAAATAAATATGATTTTCGAACTCAGCGCATTGAGACGGTTCGATTGGTGCTAATTTCGTCAAAATTTGAGAACATTTCAAAAACTGTGCCTAGAGGTGTGGAGGCCGGGTCGGTCGACTCAAAAAGCGAGTCTTAAATTGCGAAAGTTTACCTCCGAAACAGTATAAATAAAATGGCGTTAGGATAATGAACCAGTGCTGCAACCAGTACACGCCACGTTGCCAGGGCATCTGAAACATGAAACCAACACATTCAAAAATTGCAGGGACCAAAAAATCATGAAACGTCAATTGTGACATGAACGAACGAGTCGCGTGTTCAAGATGGGAAACGCCATGGCCAAGGTGCCGCCCGCGATCGAGTACACGTGCACCCGGAAGGTGAGGCCCCAGGCCCAGTGGTCGCTGACGTCGTGCATCAACGCGTAGATTTGGAACACCGTGATCAGATGGCACGGATTCAAGAGATAGATGGCCGTCTTCGACGTCAGCTTGTAGCCGAGCTCAATGCCGAACGTGACGCAGTAGGCGGTCAGCACCGTGCGTCGCACTGTTTCATTCAGTCGGAGCACTTGAGCGCTCGCACTGCGTTGCTTGTCCTGGTGCTCGGTCGCCGAGTGTCCGGCCAGCCTCGGCACTGCACTCGGCCACGGAAGTCGATTGAATGACCACGAGGCGGCGCAGACAAACAGCGGAATGAGAATGATGGTCTCGATGAGGCGCTGCACGTTGCTGACGTACGAACTGCACGCGACGCCGCCGTTGCCCGTGATCGAGTGGTTCACACCGCCGTGCAGAATCGAGTCGCGTGCCACCTGTGCCTGCGTCGCATCACCCATCGTCGAAATACACTGTGCTGCGCCCACGAACTCAGACGATAGTCCAACTGTATGTGCACTGCGGCGTTGTGGCTGGTAAATGCATCTACTGACCGGTTGGCTTCACTGTTGTTATGTATTCCATGGCAATTGCTGCCGTTGAAGCCGTTATCTGAAAATGACAAAGGCAAAACTACACACATAAAGACCAAATCGACATATTTTTCAAACTATTTTACCGGTTTTAGTGGAGTTTTAGCTTTCCCACAGATGAAAACCAACTTCAAAAGTGCACTCAGAGAACGCACTTCGAATTGAAATACACTCAGAATCCGTGAAACATTACTACCTATACGTTCAGGCATTCAACAACACAGTAAAAACAGTGTTGAATTACTGCAGTGTTGTCAGTGCTTAGAAAAATTTTTGAAGCAAACAAGCTGACATAAGCGCTACGCTGACGTAGATGTACTCCGCTTTCAAAATCAGCGCTTTCAAGACCACGTTACAGAAAACAACGTCATTCGCGTCTGTATTTTTTGCAAGAATCAGTTTATACGCTCGTCCAGCCCGGAAGGTGTGTCGTTGCCTTTTGGCTGGTCTGAACTGAAAAACGGCGAATGTGCTTCTTTCACACTTGTGTTCCGTTGAAGGGGCGGCGCCAATGTGGTTTCTTGATGTATTTGTACACAGAATGTTCGTCAAAAAAGAAGCGGAATGAAAAACAGGACATCTAAAAATCTTACTACTGCACATTAGAAGTTTTTGCTTAATATGACAACGCAAGTGTCAAAATGTTCACACGCTGCTCGCCAGCAGTGCAGCAACAATGGCTGTGTAACGCGACCACATATCATAAGCCAACAAGGTTTTCACCGTTCAGGTCTGCATTCAGAAAACGTGTTGACTCTTGGCGGTTTTCAAACACCTGTCTGGCCTGAATTGTGTTCATTTGTAATTGCATTAAGTTTAATCAATTGTACACAAATAACGATGTTTGTTTTTCCAATTGAAAAAACACGTGCCATTGAACTACCACAGATGCAATGCATCACATAACCTGGGCAGGAACAAATATCCTACACTTGTCACAAATAAAGGATATGGAAAGAAAAAACATGTCGATGATACAATTGCTGATACGGTGTTTGGTTGGAACCTTCGAGAATACGCATGACGCCATCAGAGAAGCAACTTGACGGAAATTAGGAATGGAAAACACGTGCTACATGTACACAGCAAGCGGCGTCATGATAAAAATATGGTGCTTGTGAAGCAAGCACGGGAACTAACAACTGTTGTCGGGACCGACCGGCAGTTTCATGCACCAGCGACCCAGCACAAAATGCATGGCAGTATCGATTTTTTGGAGTGTCTCTCTCATACCAGCGCAAACTCGATGATGATGAAAACCCATACAGTCGCGCAAAACGCATGAAATAAAGTAGAACCAGCGGTGAAAAACAGAGCAAAGACAAACGAAAAGAACAGAGGGGACAAGGAGCGGATACAGTTGCAGTGTGTTCAAAGTGCCAGTGATGCCATGTGCACGTATTGACTCATGCCCTGCAACTGGCACATCTTCGTTTGCTTTTTTAAGCTTGTCTTCTCGGTGAAAAGTCGTTATGCATTCAGCACTTTGTGATCAGGGTTGTGAAATGCGAATGGAGTTGAAGGTTGTAACTATAACTGAGTGGGAATTTGGTGCTAATTACGGGGAATCGGGTGTTTTTTGTGATATGGATCTTATGTGAAATCCTGAAGGCGCCGTATATCGTATATCAAATGTCCTGCACAAGCACACACTGCAAAAGCAAACTGCACATTTGTCGCCCGGAGCTCAATCAGCTTTTATGCACACGACACTTGTCGGAGTCGGAGCCTTTTGACAGTGTTGCGTAGCACGATGCTATTTTGTTTTCAAAAACGCAAGTATATCAAATCCGAAACACAGTGGAATCACATGACCAGAAAACATGTGTGAAAGCGAGAGATGCGCACAGCTGTGGTGTGTGGCTGTGGCAAACAGCAGCAGATAAATGGAAAATAGCGTGAACTTATGCTTCGCTTGGTTCAATAACAGTATGTAGCAGATGTAATTTGCAAACGCAGCGTTCGAGCTAATGTTCTGCAGTGTCCGATGCAGCGACAGCACTGGCCTGTGTGTGTGTGCATGTTGGAAACTCCGAATGTCACGCCACTTTTCTTCATGCCTCCGTAGACGTGCATCAGCGAGGCTGTTTGGTCATGTAGAGACTACCGCTGCGTAGCCATGGTGTCTAAGCAAGCTGTGGGCGAGGCCAAGGGACCTGAAATGAATAAATGCATTCTATCGGCCGATACAGTGCAGTTGGGGCGTGGTCGGGTGAAAAAGAAGCTGAACGAGTTGACCAGAATATTTACATATTGATTTAGCGTGAGTTTCTGTTAAATTTATGCACTAGGACGCAATACAAACTCTTGAGAATGATTTAAAAACAACACACCAAAAACGTCGCACAGGATTGAGCAAATACCTGTGTGTATGTAAATGCAGACGGAGATGAAAATGTGGCTGACAAACAAAACGCATGGAGAACAAGTCGCTTTTTCATTCACAAAAAAACTGCAAAGGAAAAAATCGACCGAGAAATTAGAATAAAAAACGGAAACGAACAAACAAGCACCCTGCTGTGAGTGGAAGTCGAAAAACGGCAGCGCACGCATCGCGGTTGCATTGGATCACGCCACTCTTCTCTTGGCGTGGTTTTAGTTGTGAAGCGTGTGAGTCTGTAGCTTTGTGGATGCATGCTTGTCTGCAGGCTACATGTACAAGCATCGACGCTTCAATGAGCATATCCGAAAGCGCTGTGTTGCTGAGAGGCACACAGGCGCAGCCCGCACACAGACATCACGTTCTGCTATATCGACAGAAGCGCATCGCGTTCCATATACGCGCACATCAATGTGTAAAATTAGACAGCACAAGCAGAAATATACGGGCTAGCTGCATAGCTGGTGGTATCTGCCTCTGTGGAACCCGTTTCGGAGAGTACCCCACCAGAAGCGGGCACGCATGCGGCACAGTAGCAGTATAATCTCAGTGGACGAAAGTATGTATATGGTCCCATTATTGATGAGCAAAGAGCACGGAAAACACACACCACGCACATTCATTTTACCGTTGAGCTTTTGCTGGAAAATGACGTACAATTAAACCACACGTACACGCGGGTGTCTGCATGAATCCAATTCAGCCCCCACACCCGGAGAACGCCCGGGAGAGCAGTTTCTTCTGAAAATCAAATGAAAGCACGTCGTTTGTCATTTTTCGAGGCTTTGAAACTCAAAAAAGGAACCCACAAGAGTTTTTGATATGCAAGAGCTCTCGAGAAAATAATTCTGGTAAGAACCTTACGATAAAAACACTTGTATACATTTCAGTGAGTCTTGAAGAAATAATGCACTTGTAAATAAACATCATTATTTAACACATCACAGCTGAGTTCATAGCCATGATCAATGCGAACGGTTCCATAAAAAACGTGGCACAATTATGCAGCGCAAAAGCAGAATGTTTGTTCACAAATTACTGGTGAACTTATTTGAAAATAAAAGCGCATGATGTTCCCAACTATCCTGGGTGCATAAAAACCACAAAAATGAGCGTGCTCAGTGTATTGATCGGCACTTGCTTGTTTAATTAAGCCGATTTTGTCCTTTTTGTTGTGTATGTCGTCAGTTTTGAAAAGTTGAGCGCCAGCTTTTACTACTTTTTGAACTGACTACTGCTGACTACTGAAAGAGTGCTGACTACAACAATGACATGAGGACCTGTAAAGATATCTTTATGCATTTAACTTCATGTCTCAATCGAACCGCACCGGAATCACGAGGAAATATTATTATGCACAATGGGCGACGTTACGACATTTCACCGACTTGGGCTTTGTGCTAAAATGCTGTTGATCACTAATTTCCAGAACAATCCCTTGTTATTATTCGGTCCAAATTACTCTCCCTATGTGACGTTTGAAACTTATTGCACCTCAAGTGCCGAAGCCGAATAAAAACTGACTTAAATCCGATGAAGCACAATCCCCGTAAAAAACATGAAGCTTTTATAAAATAAAACGACTTTTACCTAACTTTTTAATTCACTGTTAAATCTTGTTGTTCTTGTCCGTCTTCTTCTTTTAATGTATCAGTCATTACATAAAAACTATCGTCCAAAGGGTACGAGCCATATTGGAAATGTCACACACACAACACAACGTGCACGAAATGAACAGTGGTGCGAAACATCACATCTACGATTGCTGCTACGTACGCGTCGTGCATGCAGTGTCATGGGGCAAATGGCAGCAGATCCTTGCTTTTGTCATGGCGCTCTTTTGACATAAAACAGTAGATTGTCAAATGGGGCACACTCAAATTCAATGGCCAACGATCAAACATAAAATTTGTTTCTGTGCTGCGGAATGTTGTCGCTGCTGTCAGATACCGACCGCTCGGTTCGTGCGTGGAGTGCTTTTCACATTTATTTTTTTGCGGCAATTGTTTCCTTCTTTTTTCTTCACATGTTTTGCGTCCATTTCACAGTAGTTCTATCGCCCATCGTACTGGTAGAACTGCGCACTGGATATTTCATGCCGTTGCTAATAGATAGTTCGTAAAAATTGTTTTCTTCTTTTTCAAAACGTTGGTTTTCAAATGAATGTAAAATGAACGAACACCAATTAAACAGAATTGTTGTTGTTCAGAAAGCACACTGAACGGATCACTGCGTCGGACAAAGGAAAAATAAAAACAGACGACACAAAATTCGCTTAATATATTGACGTCGCGTTTCCTTTCCATGAATCGCGAATGTCGAGTTTCACTTTCAACAACAACTCGTGTGATCTGCACCACCCACCGGCAATAGAAAATAACCGAGAACACGGCAACTATTTCAATCGAAATTTTCACCAAGCTGAAGTTTCGCTTGACTTCGGCCACTTCAGTGGTCAAGAAGCGGCTAACATCGATTATCAACAGCACTTGTCGGCTCCACAGCCGGGAACATCGTATTCATCAACCAGCTCAAACTCAAGCTCCATCGAAAACAGCGGCGCTGTTGGTCGTGCCACAAGCCTCTCCAGTCAACTTCGACGCTCCGTGAAAAACTTCGAGACGCAATTCCTGCGCCGTATGAAATTCTTTGAGAACACGACAAACGAGCAACAGCAGCCACGACGAAATAATAAATCGTTGACTACGAATCGAAGTCACTCACAGCAACACAGCAGCAAAAACGACACAAAACTGGACGTTGCACAAACGAGCAGATCAGCGAGCCAGGGCCACTGTCAGAACGTGACGCGTTTCGTCGGTTTCGACAATTACCCCCAGTATAACAATTACTACCCAACAATGCAACACGCACAACAGCCACACAGTGCGCGCGGTCATAACGGCGCCCCGCTGCGTGTCGGCCAGCACGCACGGGTGCCCCTGGAAAAGCCAGGCGTCACTTCGTTGCCACTGAACAGCATGCAAGGCGTTGGGGGTGTCCTGAATGTATCACCGTCGTCATCGACGCACTCGCCCGCTGGTTGTTCCACTAGTCCATTGCCACGACGGATGCTCAGCAAACGTGAGTGAACCTGCAAGCGAGTCACGATAAAAATGCGCAGAATATTTTTCATTTTAGTTGGTATTTTGTTTGTAATGAACGGACATTGATATATATCAGTGGAGCTTGGCATTGGGCCCGGTCGAGATTCCAGCGTCGGTGCGCCCACACCGCGACGCCGCCCGCAGAACGAATGGCAGTCGTCAACGCCGGTGCATCACAGACACTCGGACGCGTACGTTTGCAACAAAAACTGTCTGAACTTCTACACTCTGTCAAACATCAAATAATATACTACAGGTCGGAAACAAAACGCACCATCGATGAAATCATGGCACAAAATGGGTTGTTGCGATTTGCGACTAAAAGCGGTAAAATCGAGGTGAGCGTCAGCAACTCTGCAAAAAAAATTCACGCACACGATCACAAAATTTATTACAGGAACATCGACTGGAATCAGCCGCTACCGATTTAGAAACAATCTGCTCCTTGGGCCACGGAACGTGCGGTCATGTGTACAAAATGCGTCATAAGAAAACTGGCAAAGAAATGGCTGTGAAGGTTTGGCCTCATAAGTGACGTCTCACGGGAAAACATCCAATCAGAGCGAACAGTGTTAATGCAAACAAACACGTTGCAGCAAATGCGTCGCACCGGCAATCGCGAAGAAAACAAACGTGCCATAATGGATCTGAAAGTCGTTCTGCAGAGCCACGAGTGTCCATTCATTGTGCAGTGCTACGGCTGTTTTATCACCGATGTCAGTTTGACCTGTTGGTATTCTGAATGGCTGCAATGAAATTCAACAAAAATGTTCTAGTGCGAAGTATGGATATTTATGGAACTGATGGCAACGTGTCTGGACAAACTGTTGAAAGACGGCGGCAAAATTCCGCAAGATATCCTCGGCAAAATGACAGTGTCGATACTAAAAGCGTTGCACTACTTAAAGGACAAACGAAAGATCATACATCGAGGTTCGCTTTAGATTTATAAACAAAAAGGAGATAAGACGACCTACAATGACAAACAAAAATAAATAAACGTTGTAAACAGACGTGAAACCGTCAAACATTCTGTTGGACTGGTGCGGCACGGTCAAATTGTGCGATTTTGGCATCTCTGGCCAATTGGTCGACTCGAAGGCGCACACTCGCGCAGCTGGATGCGTCGCTTACATGGCGGTAGCTACTCAACGTCTTTCGAAACATTTCACAATTCTAGTTTTGCCTTGTGGCTGACACCGCGAGTGTGGCCACTGCTGGACACCGTTTTTTGTGGTTTCGCCGGTTAAGCGAAGAGCGCGACGACCCCGGATTCGTTAGTTCGACAAGTCGCCAGACCGCACAGTCTTTTGACTGTTCTTTTATTTTTGAGAAAGATTTTGAAATTTGAGGAATATTTTTGAGACTGTGCCGTCTGGCGACACGTCGAACTGACGAGACCGGGGTCACTGCGGTCTTCGATTATCGGGCGATACTGCAAAGAAACAGTGTCTATCACTCGCGGTGTCCGTCCGCAGTCCACAAGGCAAAAACTAACGTTGAACGTCATTTTTATGCATATATGCGTGGCCACAAACTAACCCAAGCATATTTCGCAATTCTGTTGTTTTTCGTTCCATTACGTAAAAAACTTTTGCATATGTCCATTCAAAATACAACTTTGTTTCAGCCAGAACGAATCGATCCCAAATGCGAACGTTATGACATTCGCGCAGATGTATGGAGTTTGGGTATAACGTTGGTAAGTTAACGTGGTAGCCAACCTTAAATATAGCGGTTTTGCAGAAAGATGAACGAAAAAAACTGATTGAAAATCTAAAGTTAATCTGAAACCAGCCAAATCAAAGCAAATGAGTCTGACTGAACCCATTCAAATCAAAACAAGCCAGTTTGAACTGCGAATGCAACCAAATTAAAAGTCAAAACAAACCCCCAGCCAAATCAACACAAGCCAGACATGGCATGTTTGATTTGAAACCAAAGAGAAACGTCGAAGAACCGATACAATCGAATGCCACATTTCTTGTGAATCATGTCTCGGAATATCATGTGTCAACGCCCAATATAACAGTACATGGTGTCCCAAAAAACATAACAAAAGTAAATGGCTCGTACGGCCCACTGGTTCATGTCAAGCCATGAAATTTGAAACACTTACAGAACTAAGCTACACATTTTTTGTTCGTTTTTTATCTCGAAATTTTTCTTTTTCAATGACATTTCAGCAGAAATTCTTAAAAACTCAAAAATAACCAAAATTCAGCATTTTAACTCAGGATAAACATCATTGTCGTCATCGAAATCGTGAGCGAACTTCAAGTATTATATTATTGAAAAAACAAAAACTGAATTTGCAGGTTGAATTGGCGACGGGACAGTTTCCGTATCCAACGAACGGCAGCGATTTCGCGATGGCCACCACAATTCTCGAGTCGCCTTCGCCGCAGCTGAAACTCGAGGATGGATTCACAATTCAATTCTGTCGATTTGTGGATCGATGCTTGCAGAAGGACTATCATGACCGGCCGAAATACGAGGATTTACTGGTGCAGTTGAAGGATTGTTTTGTGTGCCACATGAGTGACGACTGAAAGCTTGGTTGACTTGTTCGAACGTGTCTGACCAAGTTTGCACCGTGAACACCCGCTTGTGGTGCTAACAAACTGCGAGTAAAGTGAAAGGTCGGGAAAACAGAGAAGCTTCCGATTTGCTGTGATTAATGAGAAGCGCATGTGATTTTGATGTCATTCTGGCACACTTCTGAATGAACAGACTATAGAAGCACGCAGTATGCGCGACTGCAAAAAGCTTGAATGCCGGTTTTCCAGTGTGACCCGTTCGTGCAGTACTACGAGCGGACAGACGTCGACGTCGGCAAATGGTTCCGCGAGCGCTGTCGCCGCTCGTCGCTGTCCGTGGACGCGTCACGCTTCGCTTGTCATCACTGACGCTCTGCGCTCGTCGAAACAAAAACTTGTGCATCTCTCAAAGAAACCAATCGGCTTCGTTGCAATCAACCACTCGCAACGTAATGGCGCAGCGACGAATAAGGTCCATTTCAAACCAGCTGACTGGAAATATTTTTATGAATAAAATAAACATTCGTACGGAAACGTGTTCTGGTGATTTTGCCAAACGCACCGTGAAATCATAAAATTAAATAAAACCCATTGATTTCCGAACAGTTTTATTCATTCATAGTATCATCAAAACTGATCATATTCTTTTGTACAATTTTGCTCACTTACACAAATTTTGATTGCGTTAGCTGCACCAGGTTAGACGTTTTTGACTTCTTTGTTTTTGAAAAAACAATGAATAACTAGGCAAGGCAGGTTACATGGACTGACTGATATTGTGATTTGTGAATGTTTGTTCCCGCTTTAATCACAACGAAATAAAATTATTAACTCAACAAGATTTCAAAATGATGATACAGAGAAATATTTTTACATACAGAAAGCACACACTAGTCATTTCCTTGCCACAAATCCACGCCAGCTGCCGTGATCACAGCAATTTTTTCTTGATGACTTGAATCCGATCGCAATGTCACAGCAATCGCCTGCGAAAACGAAAGATTTCAAAAAGGTCAACAAAGCACAAGTAGGCAACACAATACGACCGAAGACAATCAACAAGCGGTTGGAGAAAAAGTGAGTTGGTCTCCTTTGAATCGGTCGTTCTTTTCGTTTGTGCGAACCACGTACACATTCAGTGCTTCACGATCACTTGGCTTGAAAGACAGTCGCAAACCTGGCAGTCCGCTGCAGCGAGCTGTTCCAGATGCAGCGAGTCTCGCACCGTGCGACGCCAGAAACGCGACGTCAACGCAAATGTGGAGTCCGTCGGCTGGCGACTCGAGGCGGTCGCTGTGTTGGAGTCTGCTTGTGCGTGCTGCACCGTGCGAACGCAACACAGAGCAGGCAAACGGTGCTCGCTCAAGAACTGCAACAGTCGACGGGTGCACTTGTCTTGACTCTGCAATCAAGCAAACGCCGTTCATCACTTTCAGTGGTTTCCGTTCTCAGCTGCAACTCTGTGCCTGCATCGTTCCGATCAGTTGGTTTTAGTGCGACTTGTTTTACTGATGCCTGGGCTTGGCTTTGCTCAAATCGAGCGAGCGTTCTGTTGCTGCATATCCATTTAATGCAACCAAGTATCAAGCATTATCAAAGCAGTCCAGTATCAGTGTGCTTTGCGTGTTGAAAGCACATGTGCAGTTGTAATGAGCAAGCACAATGGCAGCAACGCAACCTCGAACGCAGCCTGCAGACTTGCGTGTCCGCATACGAACGCTGTGGCGCTGTCGACGCACACGAGCGAGACTGCACCGTGACGCACGAGCACGTCGTCCAGGTGGTCGAAGCTGTGCTCGTACGCACACTCGTCCGGGCAACGCACGACGCTGCTGCAGTGCACCGGCTGCGTTTAGTGGCACTCTGGCATTTAGTGCTGCCACAAACAAAACACAGTCACTCTTCAACTGCTCTCCACCCCACACTCACAATGGAGAGAACAAACTGAAAATATTGAAAAAGACAAGCAACCGAGTATCAAGTGAAAGAACCAAACTACCCCTTTGGAGAAGTGTGCAGGTTGAATGAACAAGGAACCCAATGAATTTCAGTCCAGTCCGGTGCAATTTCAAAAAAGTGAAGCACTTCGTTGACATCAAATAATCGGCTGTCACAGTTAGGGTTGGCATGTTAAAAATACCGGTTTTTACCAGGGCAAAAATTGGTGCTTTGAAAAAAACGGGAAAAAGACCGTTTCCGTATTTTTCCGGGTTTTTTTCGTAATTTTCCGTTTTTTTCAATTTCGGGCTGTGTGTTTTAACATCATTTTTCACTCGTTTCGCAACTTCACACGTGTCAGTGCTCGTTGTGCAACGCACCTAGGGTTGGCAAAATACCGTTTTTTTCAAATCGTGGTAAAAAAACCTGTATTTTTACCGGTAAAATTACGGTAATTTTACCGGAAAAAAACGAAAGCCAAAAGGTTGTAAAAACCCACATATTTTTCGCAGCCGACTTTAATTGAACTAGGATTTGTGAAAACAACTTTCAGAATGCTTTGTTCAAAATATCGTGAACCAACAAAGAAAATAAATTATGTTTGGGCTTGAAAACCCAAAAGGTCAGCAATAAATCGAACATTATCTTTTGCTCAATCGTTTATATTCCACCAATCACACAGGAAAAAAAACCACAGCGTTTTCACGGGACAGTCTTTGGTCACAATAGACGAACACAATTTGCTGCAATAACGCAATTAAACCGAATTTAGAGTCAGTTCAGATCAAAAAGAAAACAAATCAGTAATTGTGTAAGAAAGACAATTTTGAGCGACATTTGGAATTTTTGAAATTTTCAGCTCAGCTCGGCAGCTCCAGCCGATTCTTGCACCTCGCTTAACAGTTCTTTCAAAACATCAGTGTCAATTTCGTCATCATATTTTTCTTGGTCACAGATTTTCTCATTTTCTCATCAAAAATGATATAAAACTCAGGGTCCGAAATTGAAAAATACCGGAAAAATACAGACACGGTCTTTTTCCCGTTTTTTTCAAGGCACCAATTTTTGTCCTGGTAAAAAAACGCGTATAAATACGTGTTTTTTACCGGTAAAAAACAGGTATTTTTACCATGCCAACCCTAAACGCACCCATCGGCAACAATGCATTCACTGTCCAGCGCCGGAATCAGATCCGAAAGAATGTTCGATGTTCTCCGACAACATTGCCAGAATGCGCTCAAACATTCCAAAAATTCCTAATGTCTATCAAAATTGTCTTTCTTTCACGATTACTGATTTGATTTCTTTTTGATCTGAACTGTGTCTGAATCCAGGCTTTAATTGATTATTGCAGCAATTTGTGTTCGTCAATTGTTGTTACCAAAGACTGTCCGGTGAAAACGCTGTGTTTTTCCTGTGCAATTGGTGGAATATAGACGGTTGAAAAAAAGATAATGTTCGATTTATTGCTGACCTTTTAGGTTTTCAAGCCCAAACAGAATTTAGTTTATATGTTGGTGCACGATATTTTGAACAAAGCATTCTGAAAGCTGTTTTCACAAATCCTGGTTCAAGTTTACAGTCGACTGCAAAAAAATTGGGTTTTGCAGCTTTTTGGCTTTCATTTTTTTCGGTAAAATTACCGTTTTTACCGGTAAAAATACGGTTTTGAAATTTTGAAAAAAACGGTATTTTGCCAACCCTAGTCACAGTGATGATCAGTCAGAATAAAAACAGTCAAAGTTTGAAGAAATTTCAATTGACTCAAGCACTGCAGACGACCAGTGGTCAGTTCTATAAAAGTGAATAGTGTTTGAAAAGTGAACTTTTTTACTCCAGGGTGTTCCAAAAAATAGTCTTTGAGAAATTCTGGAAAAATAATCGAGATATGAGCTTCAAAGACAAACAGTTTTGCGTGGAAATTAGAAATATCAATCCACAATGGGAAACTTCGGTCAAAGATGAACTTGTGGTTCAAGTATTGAACCGGAATTTGTCAAGGTCTAAATTTTGGGACACCCTGGAGTAGAACTATTCACTTTTCAAGCACTATTCACTTTTTATAGAACTGACTACAGGTGAGTTGAGCAGAGTTCAGGTGTGAAACGCTGGACGCACTTGCGTTGAATTTGCCACCGATCTGAACAATCGCAATGCAAGCCGAAAGCCACTTGGACTAGGGTTAGGGTTACACGCTTGCTCTCCTTCAATTAGGGGGTTTGAAAAAATTTTTTTCGTTTTTTTGAAATTTTTAAAAAAATTTTTCCTACTTTGCTTTGAAAATTCGATTATTTGGCATAACTTTTCAAAAGTTCAAACCAAATTTTCTTCCCAACTTCCTCGTGTGCTTTGGTACATGTCATTATTTGGTCATTTTGAGCGACGTACTCCATGTTTTTTTGATTTGGATAGCTTCTAGGGTCAATTTTTAGCGTTGAAATGACTAAACGGAATTGAAATATCGTTTCAGAAATCGTTGTGTTGCAACTTAGAACATGTTTTTCAGTCGGTAGGCCATGAGATTAACATGATATCTTGTTGTCTGGCGTGTGTTATAGGTCTACAATGGAGTTGTGCGATATATTGTTGAACAATTGGAGCGGAGGTGTTGGTCAATACCACACACACGACCTTTTTCAGACACCCGATACCCGATAACTCCATGGCCACACGTTAAAACTTGCGTGCTAAGCTAAACTAACGTGTTAGTGGCAGATAGCATAGCTGGTTGAACCTGAAAGTAAGTGACTTGGAGGGGGGGGCTAGGGTTAGGGGCTTTGAAAAAAAAATTTTTTTTTATTTTTTTTTCGTTTTTTTTTAAAAAAAAATTTGGATTTTTTTTTTCAAACTTAAAAAAAAAATTTGAAAATTTTTTCTTCTACTTTGCTCTGAAAATTCGATTTATGGCATAATTTTTTGAAAGTTCAAACCAAATTTTCTTCCCAACTTCTTTGTGTGCTTAGGTAAATGTCATTATTTGGTCATTTTGACCGACGTACTCCATGTTTTTCGATTTGGATGACTTCTAGAGTCAATTTTTAGCGTTGAAATGACTTAACTGAATTGAAATATCGTTTCAGAAATCGTTTTCTTGCAACTTAGAACATGTTTTTCAGTCGGTAGGCCATGAGATGAACATGATATCTTGTTGATTGGCGTATGTTATAGGTCTACAATGGAGTTGTGCGATATATTGTTAAACAATTTGAGCGGAGATGTTGGTTAATACCACATCACACGACCGTTTTTCAGATACCCGATAACATGGCCACATGTTAAAACTTGCGTGCTGAGCTAAACTAACGTGTTAAACTTGCGTCTGTCAGTTGCCCGCAACGTGATCGCGAAATCATGGTACGTGTTTTCGATACGATGATTTGAAGAGTGGGCTCTCGCCATGTGGCAGATAGCATAGCTGGTTGAACCTGAAAGTAAGTGTCTTGGGGGGGGGGGGGACCGGGTCGACAGGGGTTGCCGACTTAGCTACAGCAAACAGGAATTTTTGAACACAGTCAAATTTTGGTAATTTTCTAAAGAGGAACCACTAAGAACGGTTCAATATTCAAGTACACGTGAAAAATTGCCCTGTTTTACTGTTGAAAATGCAACTTTCCCTCTATGAAATGGACATAATTTCAATAAAACACGATTTTCGCTCTTATAGTTTCCCGGATCGTTCTGAAAATAGTCTAGATGAACTCAGCTCGACGAGACGCTTCGAACAAACCTAACTTGTAAAAAAAATTTAAAAAAAAAATTTTTTTTAATTTAAAAAAAAAATCCGGATTTTTTTTTCCCCTAACCCTAGGGGGGGCGACCGGCCCGACAGGGGTTGCTGACTTAGCTACAAACAGGAATTTTTGAACACAGCCAAATTTTGGTAATTTTCAAAACAGGCACAACTAAGAACGGTTCAATATTCAAGTACACGTCAAAAATTGTCCTGTTTTTCTGTTGAAAATGCAACTTTCCCTCTGTGAAATGGACAAAATTTCAATAAAACACGATTTTCGCTCTTATAGTTCTTCGGATCGTTCTGAAAATGGTCTAGCTGAACTCAGCTCAACGAGACGCTTTGAACTAACTTGTATAAAAAATTTTAAAAATTTTTAATTAAAAAACCGGAATTTTTCTCCCCCTCCTAACCCTATGTTGGACTCACATGCGGCGCAGACAGTCGAGCACCGTCTGTTTGTTGAACATCACCTGGTGCAGCTGCTGACTGGGCAGCAACTCACACAGTGCACTCATTTGACTCTCAATCATGTGCAACAAACGAAATGTCGACAGTTTCAAATCGCTGTCGATGAAAATAACGCCCGTCTCGAGGCCACCCACGGATCGCGGCAAAACACAGTGAGTCATGATCGTCAGCAGAAGCTGCGATTTGCCTGCGGTCAAAATAATGAAACATCAAAAAAACCAAAGAGCTGCCGCTTTCATGAATCAGAATTGAACAAAAACCATGAAATCACTGTTGCGTGCTAAAATGGAGACGTATTATGTCGCCACTGTTGCTAATTTACATAAACACAGCTTACCAATAAACACACAATGCAACAAAAACGAATTCAAATTACCGACCGATATTTTGTACGCCGGTGATTTCGACAATCTCGCCCGGTTTCAACGATTGTTGTGGCAGGTCGACGATCGGCAACGGTATGCGACGTCGGTGGCCGCCCGCACGAGACAGACGACACAACAGTTCTGCTGCTGATTCTGTTTGCATTGTTTAATTCAGGCTTTTCTCATTTTCTGAAAACAAACCGAAGGCATAGTTGTTCTAGGGGGTGGGGGGGGGTAGGGACCCTACCCTACCGTAGGGTTGTTAAAAAAACAAAAATCATCATTTTTGTTTTTTTTTATTTTTTTTTAAATTTCAAAAATCAAAGTTGTGCTAAATCAATCAGGGAGTCCGAAGAACCACATATGATATGCAAGCGCCTCCCGAATGACTCCCGTATGGCGGAACTTTGCAGATTTTGTTTTGGTGACCTCAATTACCCCTTTTCCAAACCGTCACCATGCCTCTTCTTGTGTTTTGACCTCCAAAACGTCACTAATTGTCCCCAGCTAAACTAATGCTAAAGTGAAGACAAACATACCGCCTTGAAATTCGATCAATTCTTCTGATGGTGTCGCGACGACACGACACGAAGCAGCAAGCAACCAGACAACGTAGCGCTTGCAAACGGAGCAGCGAGCACAATCGGACGCTCTGCGAGGCGAATCGTCACCTTATCTGCATCGGAAATGGCAGGCCAAGCTTTGGGACGCTCAAAAACTTCATCGCAGATGTTGTCGTAGCCTAAAATCAGTCGGTAAAACGGCCCAAAATCGACTGCTAAAGGTTTTACGAGGTATAATCAAAGAAAATTTTTGTTGAACTTTCGAAAAATTGTGCCAAAATTGAGGTTTTCAGAGCATATTAGAGGAAAATTTACAGCGAGACAGACGACACAACAGTTCTGCTGCTGATTCTGTTTGCATTGTTTAATTCAGGCTTTTCTCATTTTCTGAAAACAAACCGAAGGCATAGTTGTTCTAGGGGGGGGGGCTGGGTGGGGGGCCGGCTAGGGGGTTGTCAAACAAAAATCAATTTTTTTAAAAGTAACAAAAAAAAGGTTGCCCTACAACTTTAAACTGGGTAAATGTCGCGTTCCGCAGTAAAAGTTTGTTAACGTCTATTTTCTATTCTTTTTGCGTTGTTGTGTGCTCGTGTCGTTTTCTTAGATTTTTGCTTTGCTTAATTCAAATTGTTTGTCATCAACCGATGCCGATCTGCTGTTTTCTTGCGGTGACTATTAAATTTACTAATGACGGACTATTATGAATGAATGAGATGGACATGGACTGCAGCAATTGGTTTTTCACGTCGCGGCGGCGACGCTGTGTGTGAAACACTCGAGTGGAGTGTGGAGTCAAAGCAAAGCGGACATTTTTTTCTTTTGCATTTTCAGAAGATTGGTCGTTTTTTATGTTGTCAAGCAATTTCATGTGGCTGTCGATCGGTTGGTTTTCATCTGAATTTGGATTTGGTGCAGGTGCGCAGGCAGCTAGGCTGCTGGAGGTGGATGTGATGTGACTGATTGGTTTAGCTGATTTGACTTTGGATTAGGGACTGCATGGAAACGACAAACAATGACACGTTGGAAGTCTGCTACTCAAATAATTCTGCTTTCAATGACCAAGTTGACCAGTGACTAGGCAAGCGCCTCCCGAATGACTCCCTTATGGCGGAACTTTGCAGATTTTGTTTTGGTGACCTCAATTACCCCTTTTCCAAACCGTTACTATGGCTCTTCTTGTGTTTTGACCCCCAAAACGTCACTAATTGTCCCCAGCTAATGCTAAAGTGAACTTAAGACAAACATACCGCCTTGAAATTCGATCAATTCTTCTGATGATGTCGCGACGACACGACACGAAGAAGCAACCAGATAACGTACCGCTTGCAAACGGAGCAGCTCGGACGAATCGTCAACTTATCTGCATCGGAAATGGTAAGCCAAGCTTTGGGACGCTCAAAAACTTCATCGCAGATGTTGTCGAAGCCTAAAATCAGTCGGTAAAACGGTCCAAAATCGACTGCTGACGGTTTTACGAGCTAATATCAAAGAAAAGTTTTGTTGAACTTTCGAAAAATTGTGCCAAATTTGAGGTTTTCAGAGCATATCAGAAAAAAAAATTCGAATTTAAAAAATGGCATTTTTGTTTTTTGATTACTTTAAAAAAATTTCGATTTTTGTTTAACAGCCCTACGGGTGACCTTCCTGAACCGGTACTTTTCAAGATTCAAGTCCGCTCAAAATCGTCGCAACAGGCTAATTTTATGGCTCAAATGAAAGCCCTCGTTCCGCTAATTGAGTGAGTTGCGCCGTGTGTGTGACTTTTTGAAATCAATTTTTTTTTAAATCAAATGCAGGCAAACGCAATAAGGTGAAATTAAAAAAACTGAATAACCTTTAAAAAATTTTCTAATTTTGGAAAAGTCACACGTTAGTCAGCGGAACGAGGGATTTATTCATTTGAGCTATAAAACAGTGCGCTCGCGCTGTGATAAACTTTGAGCGGATCTATATTTTGAAGGAGTGAGTACCCCTGAACCTGAACCCATTGAAAAACTGGAGACGGCGACCAGACGCGAAGCGATCACCTATTTGTCATGTCGATATCACTGTTGTTTTAATTCTTGTTCTTTTCAGACGTTTCAGCATAGATTGGAATGATCGATTAGAATAAGACGCCGAAGCGAATTCGGCAACTTTGACGAGTGGAAGACAAGGAACAAACAATCATTTGAAAATACGAAATGCAAACAAAAAATTCAATTCATTTTCCAGTTTGATTTGAAATGATGAGTGTTCAATTGAGCAGTTGATGTCTGTTTTCAGATCCTGCCAATTCCACACTCGTTTTTTCAATCATAAAATGGAAATTTAATCCAAGATTTAAAAATACCCAGCTGATAATTGATCAATAATTGTAATGTGGTGAGTGGTTCACCAGCTGACTTAAGCCATGGACATTTATATTGTTGTGGTGAAGGTGAGTACGCTTTTGAATTTTTTGTTTCTCTTTTGAAGTTAATCAGTCCTGTCGTTCAGAGTTTAGACCATTTTGAATTAATTTAAAAAATTCAAAATGCCGGATTAAAATCTGAAGGTCGCAAAAATAAGTGCATTTGAACCACTGATTGATTGGTGATATTTTCTGTGCAGTGGTCAGTTTTATAAAAGTGAGGAGTTGAGGAGTGGGGGGGGGGGATTTTTTAGGAGAGTAGTTGAGTAGGGCTTTACAAAAGTGAGGAGTTTAGGAGTTTGGAGTTGAGGAGTGAATTGAGTAGAACACGTGTTAAAAATTCACTCCTCAAAGCACTCCTCACTAGGGATGGATCCGGCAAATTTGCCGGAATCCGGGCCGGATCCGGCAAAAGCCTGTTCCGGCCGGGCCGGATCCGGCAAAAATTGCCGGAATCCGGACCGGAATGGCCTTTTTATGTCTAAAAAAACATCAACGCACATTTCGTCGCTTCTTCATCACATTTTCAGCATAAAACAGCGCAGACACAGAAACAAAGTCAGCAAGACACAGCACGCCAATCAACCAAAAATTATAACAACAACAACTGACAAAATTCACATTGCATAGGCATAATCAAGTGCTGGCAACACTCCATTCAGAAACATGATCTTTTCGGCGTTCTGAGCTGACAGACGAGATCGGCCGTACACAAACACCTGCCTGGCTTCAGAGAACATTCGTTCGGTTGCTACGCTTGTTGGTGGCGGTGCCAGGTATCTGCGCGCGATTATCAATAGTTTGGGGTATTTCAACGAGTTCAACCGCCAGAAGTCCAGCACTAGATCACTTTTGTCCGGTTCGTTGATAAAATCATCCGACTCGTACAGATTCATTTTTCCGCGCAGTTCGTCTTCGAGACTGGATTCGCCTGACGGGTTGCGCGGTCGCGCAGCGTGAAACTCGATGCCTCCGTAGAGGCCAATTTCTTTTTTGGTTCGGGCGCGCGTTCACTTTCGTCATCGTCGTTGTTCAATATCAAGATCGTTCGTTCAAGATTTTCTTTGCAATGTGAAGTAGTTCACAACGAATCGTGCCTTTATTTTCGAAGACGACTGCAGTATTCTTGAATCGCGGATCAACGTACGTGGCCATGATGTTGGATTCGTTGTCGAAAAGCGCACAGAAGCGTGTTGCTGGTCAGCAGCGTTTCTTTCGTCGTGTTAATCCCACTCGCATCGACTTGTTCGATGCGCTGCTTCAGTGCGCAAACGGCGAACAACACCATTGAACAGAACACAAAACTAAAGAAACGCTCACTGATCACATGCCAAATGCACAACAACAAAACCAACAAAGACCGAAAAAAATTTGTCAAACCATTGAACAGCTCTGAAACGGAGGAATCAACTGGTTAATTCGCGGGTCTCGGCCATTCCGGCCGGATCCGGCAAAATTGCGCCGGAATCTGGACCGGATCCGGATCCAATTTTAGGCGCCAGAATCCGAAATCCGGAATCCGGACCGGAACCGGCTCCATCCCTACTCCTCACTGTTATAAAACTGGCCACAGGACAGACTCCACCGACACAGCAATGTCTGCATAGAAAACATGCATCACCAGATCACCATTCACCAACCAGTCAGCCGATCGTTCTCGTTTGTGTTCGATATTCGAATTTGACTGACTTTTATTTCAAGTTGTTATTGTTATTCAAGTTAAGTTCAACGACTGATATGTAGATAACGGTAACACCTAACGGTTAAAAAATGGTTTTGTAATAAAACCGTTTTTCCGTGCCGTCCCTCAGATTCAAGCTTTGATTGCTTTGCCAATTTGGAATTCTCGCGTCAGTTTTTTCAAATCGTGGGAAGCCGGTATATTTTTCCAAAAAGTGGTATTTTTCTTAAAAAAACAACTATCCTGCTGTGAAGGTGTGTTTGCAATACATTGATGGCCAGACGTCTTCTTGTGTGGCTTAAAAAAATCAAAAACTCAGCGTCAAATAAAAAACGAAAAAACAGATGAGGAAACACTTCTACTCACGTTAATTCAACAGATGAAAACGTTTTCCTTCATCCTCCAGTTGCTCCATTTTAACATCCATTCCTTTGAAATCGAAATGACGAAATTCGGAGATTGATTTGATAATGAAAAAACAAGAATTGAATTGTCAGGATTTTGATTGAAACACTGACCAAAACAACTCTCGTTTTCCAAATCAAATCAAGCAATTTTCTTATCTTTTGGTCTTCCTCTTCCTCCATCCAGTCCGTCAATCAGCAGTCACGTTCACGTTCCATCCAATCCGTCAATCAGTCACGTTCACGTTCCATCCAATCAGTCAATTAGTCACGTTCGGTTCACGTACCACCAATCATTAATTTCATTTTCATTCAATTCATATTAGAGAATTGAAAACTCATTTTATTTTTGTTTTTTCCTTTTCCTGCTACTCCCACTCCATCTCCCGCCGCTATTTCCGTCGTAATTCGGCTGTCCCCAGAGAAAAAAACTAACTGCAGATCCATCCAAAGATTGGTGCAAATTTGGGAGCCAAGAAAGAAAACAAAAGGGGTAAAGAAGAAAGAAACACGAAGAAACAGACCAAAAACAACAAGCGAACAGTTGTAGTCCTAGTCTCAAGACGGTTTGTTCATGTTGCCTGAAAAATCAAGGAGGGATGGGATTTGCTCTGCTCCGTTTAAAGTTGTAGGCGCACGCAAAAAAAATGCCAATTTTTTTAATTCGAAAAGTTTTTGGAGAAGGGGTAAATGAGGTCACCATAGTTGTTCTAGAGGGGGGCCTGGGGGGGGCCGCCCCCCCCAAAATTTTCGAATCTATCTCTATCAAACAGGTTTTTTCGGCTCCCGCTCAGCTATTATCTATCTAAAAAAAAATTTCAGCCAGCTATCTATCTAAAAATTTTTGTCTTCGAAGACATAAAATGAGTCAATTTTTGACCAAAATTGACCAGTTTTGCTCGAAATTCGTAAAAATTTCGCTAATTTTAGGTAAAATACGCGTTTATACTTGATTTTTAGTGTATTTTTAGTATTATTTTGCTGTTTTTATAGCTTTTTAGCGTTTTAGCTATCTATCTATCAAATTTCAAAATTTTGACCGGCCCCCCCAAAGTCACATGGCCCCCCCCGCGGCCCCCCCAAAATTTGCCAGCTATCTATCTATCTAGAAAATTTGCTCCAGCTATCTATATCGCCCCCCCCCAACCCCTCGGCTCTGGAACAACTATGGAGGTCACCCAAACAAAATCTGGAAAGTTCCGACATACGGGAGTCATTCGGGAGGCGATTGCACATCAAATGGTTGGTATTCATGTTGCAAAACAAAATGTCTGCCAACGGTAAATTATCACCGAGGAAGCAGACAAATGCTAATCAAAATAAAAAGGAGAAAAGAAGTAAAGAAGGACGTTTGTTTTGATCGAACCATTGGTTTTGTTCTTTAGTTTGAGAGTTAAATTTGAATCATGGTTTGAAAATCAAAATCTAAACAGTAAACGAATGTGTGACCGTGAACGAAACGACGACGACGGTTTTTTTGCTCTCTGTCCACTGCACCAACCACTCAGTTTGGTTACTTTGGTAGAGTTGATTCGTCGTTTTTTGGTTTTTTTGAGTTATGACATGAACACAGACTACGAAGATCTGGCGTTGTCAAATGACTGAACGAATTGAATTGAATTTGGAGTTGCATGCAATGCAATTTGATTTGAATGATGAGCGTTGAATGGAGCAGTGACATTGACATTTCCTTTCTTGGATCCTGCCTATTCGACGCTCGTTTTTCAATCACTCAATAGAAATAAAATCCATAATTCAACAATAAACAACAATAAATTGATACATTCAATAATTATTGTTTGGCTTGTGGATGACGGACGGCGAGCTCGTCAGATCGATATTTCTTTGGCTCGGCTCGTCGGTGACTGTGTAGGTGTGGTTTTCCTTTTTTAAATTTTGCTTGAAGCATGTTCCCACCGATTCTGGAAACCCAAAGGTGGTGGTTTTAGAGAACGGAAGGCTCTGCTTCACAATGTATGCTCCATTGATTTGTGTTTTGTTGTTGCATACCATCGCAAGGCTGTCTGTAATTGAAGACTCCGGCTTCATCCTTGCTGAGCAGACCACATTGTCTTAACCTTAAGTTGCGGTATGCGGTTTTGGTCTTGGTTCAAGAAGGCACATCACTGATGAGGGCACCACCACCCTTCTGCATCTTATGTTGGCCGGGCCCGGGCCGTGCCGAAATGCAGAGAACCATCAATCATCATACAGCTTGGATGATTTGGTCTCAACTCAACTGAACACAACCTTCTCTGACAGAAGGCTTGCGAGCGAAGCCTTAGTACGCCTGTGGAAGTTTGTTGCCCGTAGGGATGGATCCGGCAAATTTGCCGGAATCCGGGCCGGATCCGGCAAAAGCCCATTCCGGCCGGGCCGGATCCGGCAAAAATTGCCGGAATCCGGACCGGAATGGCCTTTTTATATCTAAAAAAACATCTACGCACATTTCGTCGCTTCTTCATCACATTTTCAGCATAAAACAGCACATACACAGAAACAGTCAGCAAGACACAGCACGTGAACCAACCAAAAATTACAACAACAACAATTGACAAAATTCACATCGCATAGGGATAATCAAGTGCTGGCAACACTCCATTTAGAAACATGACCTTTTCGGCGTTCTGAGTTGACAGACGAGATTGGCTGTACACAAACACCTGCCTGGCTTCAGAGAACATTCGTTCGCTTGCCACGCTTGTTGGTAGCGGTGCCAGGTATCTGCGCGCGATTGTCGACAGTTTGGGGTATTTAGACGAGTTCAGCCGCCAAAAGTCTAGCATTAGATCACTTTTGTCCGGTTCGTCGATAATATCATCCGACTCGTACATATTCATTTCGCCGCGCAGTTCGTCTTCAAGACTGGATTCGCCTGACGGGTTGCGCAGTCGCGCAGCGTGAAACTCGATGCCTCCGTAGAGGCCAGTCGATTTCTTTTTTGGTTCGGGCTCGCGTTCACTTTCGTCATCGTCGTTGTTCGCGATCTCGTATGTATCGTCGCAGTTTGTGGGCGTCTCCCGTCGTTTCAAGATTTTCTTTGCAATGTGAAGTAGTTCACAACGAATCGCGCCTTCATTTTCGAAGACGACTGCAGTATTCTTGAATCGCGGATCAACGTACGTGGCCATGATGTTGGATTCGTTGTGGAAAAGCGCACGGAAGCGTGTGTCGATGCTGGTCAGCAGCGTTTTTTTCGTCGTACCAATGCCACTTGCATCGACTTGTTCGATGCGCTGCTTCAGTGCGCAAACGGCGGGCAACACCATTGAAATGGATTCGTCGTCTCGTGGATTTGTCGTTGGGGGTAGGGTTAGGGGCTTTGAAAAAAATTTTTTTTATTTTTTTTCGTTTTTTTTATTTGGATTTTTTTTCAAACTTAAAAAAAAATTTGAAAAATTTTTCTTCTACTTTGCTCTGAAAATTCGATTTATGGCATAATTTTTTGAAAGTTCAAACCAAATTTTCTTCCCAACTTCTTTGTGTGCTTAGGTAAATGTCATTATTTGGTCATTTTGACCGACGTACTCCATGTTTTTCGATTTGGATGACTTCTAGTCAATTTTTAGCGTTGAAATGACTTAACTGAATTGAAATATCGTTTCAGAAATCGTTTTCTTGCAACTTAGAACATGTTTTTCAGTCGGTAGGCCATGAGATGAACATGATATCTTGTTGATTGGCGTATGTTATAGGTGTACAATGGAGTTGTGCGATATATTGTTAAACAATTGGAGCGGAGATGTTGGTTAATACCACATCACACGACCGTTTTCAGATAACATGGCCACATGTTAAAACTTGCGTGCTGAGCTAAACTAACGTGTTAAACTTGCGTCTGTCAGTTGCCCGCAACGTGATCGCGAAATCATGGTACGTGTTTTCAATACGATGATTTGAAGAGTGGGCTCTCGCCATGTGGCAGATAGCATAGCTGGTTGAACCTGAAAGTAAGTGTCTTGGGGGGGGGGGGCGACCGGGTCGACAGGGGTTGCCGACTTAGCTACAGCAAACAGGAATTTTTGAACACAGTCAAATTTTGGTAATTTTCTAAAGAGGAACAACTAAGAACGGTTCAATATTCAAGTACACGTCGAAAATTGTCCTGTTTTACTGTTGAAAATGCAACTTTCCCTCTATGAAATGGACATAATTTCAATAAAACACGATTTTCGCTTTTATAGTTTTCCGGATCGTTTTGAAAATAGTCTAGATGAACTCAGCTCGACGAGACGCTTCGAACGAACCTAACTTGTAAAAAAAAATTTTTTTTTAAATTTAAAAAAAAATCCGGATTTTTTTTCCCCTAACCCTAGTTGGGGGGGTTTATCGGGTTTTAGGGGATCACGGCACCTCCGCACACCCACGGTAACACACGTCGTTAAAATCGCTGGTGTTCTGGGGCTCACAAAAAAGCAACTGTTTGACAGCTAACTGAATATGATCAACGAAGATGGCTGATTTCAAAAAAAACCTGCTATTATTCATCAACAAGTCGGCCAAAAGCTGGCAGCCACGTTTTTTAAAGTGGACGATGCTGCACATAAGTTTACCACTCAAGACAAAAGCAGTGAACCATTTACCATTGAACAGAACACTAAACTAAAGAAACGCTCACTGATCACATGTCAAATGCACAACAACAAAACCAACAAAGCACCGAAACAAATTTGTCAAACCACTGAACAGCTTTGAAACGGAGGAATCAACTAGTTAATTCGCGGGTCTTGGCCATTCCGGCCGGATCCGGCAAAATTGCGCCGGAATCCGGACCGGATCCGTATCCAATTTTAGGCGCCGGAATCCGGACCGGAACCGGCTCCATCCCTACCTGCATCCGCTGTCCGCTTCGCTCGCGAATGGGCATGATAATGGTTGAAACAGAAGAGAGAACTTTCTTTCTGGCTGTGTAGCCGGGCCAGTTTTATAAATATGAGGAGTTTTACTCACTGTTTCTCTCTGCTCAGAAGAAAACGGTTTTGTAAAAGACTCCTCAATTCCGAAACTAGTCAAAAAAAATGTTACAAATCAAATTCGGTTTGTAAAAATCGGAGGAGCATGTTTTTTGGCGGTTTGGATTGATTTTGTTGCCGGTTTTGATAAAAAAAACGATAATTTTTGGTTTTCTTCCATTCAGACTTGGTTTACAAACAGAAAGAGTGACAGTGAGACGGAAAACTCACCGCTGAAAAAAGAGCATCGCATTCTGAGTATCGGATTGAGTTGAGGAGTGAATTTTTAACACGTGAGACGTGACATTTCATTTTCTACTCAATTCACTCACTACTCAAACTTTTTCTCCTCACTCCTCACTTTTATAAAACCCTACTCAACTACTCTCCTGAAAAAATGTTTCCCTGTGCGGCCCTCACTCACTCCTTATTTGTAAACTCCTCACTTTTATAAAACTAGCCGGTGGCCAGTGGCCACAGCTTGCTGCTGGATTGAAACCTGTTTCCTAAATCCTGACGCCAAAGAGCGCCGAATAAAACCGAACAGAACAGAGAAAAAAAACAAACCTCAATCAGACAAAGCGCAATGAAGCCAAATCGTTGCAAAATCAGATTTGAGTGTGAGATTTCAGATCAGATGTGCTTGAATGAATTGTGAATAAAATTTCCGATTTCGAGGATTGAGATCAGGTTAATGCTCGTTCTTGAGATTGATGATTGAAAAAACAAGCACTGAATCGGCAGGATCAACTTAAAAACGCTGCCCAAAACAATGCCTATTCTCCAAATCATCTTTTGAATCGATGAGTTGTGTTTGTGAGTGTGTTGATTCGATCTTCGATCCCGTCGTTCGTCATTAGTTCTCTCTCTCTGTTGTTTCTCAAACTTGATTCACTTCACGTCACGAATCACGACTCAGCTGTGTTTTCAACATTGAAACAGAAGACAGGTCGACATCACACAACAAAATATTTCTAAAAACATCGATCACGATTCTAAATTGATAAATTGATTCAAAAAAGTCAACTCCGCGGCAGCAGAGCCCTTCCTCGCAAAGAAATCCTAGTTTTAAAACATGTTGCCTGCATTGTCAAGGCGTGTTCAGTACGCTCCGCTCAATTTGCAACATGAGCAGTCACGCATTTGATTTTTCAAACTAGGAGGGTTGTTAAAAAAACAAAAATCGTCATTTTTGTTTGTTTTAAAAAAATTAAAAAAAAATTCAAAAATCAAAGTTGTGCTAAATCAACCAGTGAGTTCGAAGAACCACATGTGATGTGCAATCGCCTCCCGAATGACTTCCGTATGGCGGAACTTTCCAGTTTTTGTTTGGGTGACCTCATTTACCCCTTTTCCAAACCATTAAAAACTTGCTAGTTGTCCAGTTGACCAGTTTTCCAGTTGTCAAGTTAGCCAGTTGGCTAGTTTTCCAGTTTTCCAGTTAACTGGGCAACTGGAAAACTGGAAAACTAGCCAACTGGAAAACAGGTAACTGGAAAACTGGAAAACCAACCAACTGGAAAACAGGCTAACTGGAGAACTGGCCAACTGGTAAACTGGAAAACTAGCCAACCGGAAAACTGGCCTACTGAAAAACTGGCTAACTAGAGAACTGGCCAACTGGTAAACTGGAAAAGTAGTAAACTGGAAAACTAGCCAACTGGAAAACTGGTAACTAGAGAACTGGCCAACTGGTAAACTGGAAAAGTGGTAAACTGGAAAACTAGCCAACTGGAAAACTGGAAAACTTGCTAGTTGTCCAGTTGACCAGTTTTCCAGTTGTCAAGTTAGCCAGTTGGCTAGTTTTCCAGTTTTCCAGTTAACTGGGCAACTGGAAAACTGGAAAACTAGCCAACTGGAAAACAGGCTAACTGGAGAACTGGCCAACTGGTAAACTGGAAAAATGGTAAACTAGAAAACTAGCCAACTGGAAAACTGGAAAACTTGCTAGTTGTCCAGTTGACCAGTTTTCCAGTTTTCCAGTTAACTGGGCAACTGGAAAACTGGAAAACTAGCCAACTGGAAAACAGGCTAACTGGAGAACTGGCCAACTGGTAAACTGGAAAAGTGGTAAACTGGAAAATTAGCCAACTTATTTTTAATAATTAGAAAATAATCACGAATTTCTGGTTAGTTTCTGTGTGTGTGTGGCAAGCTAGGATAATGACTGTGACGATTTCGGGCGAATCGCCCGCGGAAATTGGTGAAGTCGGTCTAAAACAAAAAAACAGGAGACCTGTGTAGTCCAGGGTAATTCAATGCGCTGATCACGGATTCTGGGTTAGATTCATATTCTTCTGTGAGCAATTTTAGATACTTAATTCTGACGATTTTGGGTAAATCGGCTATGGAAGCTGGCGACATCTCTCCAAAACGAAAAATGGGTAAAAATTCGGTGGGCTGATGCCGAATGGGAAGTTTGGAAGAATATGTACAACGCATTCTGAACTATGTCCGATTTTTGGGACTTATGTAAAAGTCAGAATATTATCTAAAAATGCGGGAGACGCACATAAAAGGAGGAATATGGCCTTGTGTAAGCAGTGAGAAACTTTTTTGCTTCGTAACTATTTTCAAATCTTTGATGTGGCACACGGATACAAGTACATAAGAGCCATATTTTTGCGCCGTTTATTCATTACCGTATTACCTCTATTAAACCCCCCCCCAAAATTAACCCCCCCCCCAAATAAACCCCCACCCCCTCGACAAGTTTCCAAATAATCCCCCCCCAAAAATTAGAAAAGCATCACCACGAAAAAATTTCTAGTGCACACAGCATACCTGTGGACTATCTACCTGTGTGCAGCGGAAAAAATTCTCAACTCCTTTTATGTTCACAATGCGAGGCAAACTAATTTTGGAATTTTAGCGCGAGCGACTGACGGGCCATATTATGTCTCATCCGCTGTCCGCTGCGCTCCGCTTCGCTCGCGAATGGACATGATTAGGTGAACGCATTTTGCTAAAAAAGACGAGGCATAAGCAAATTTTTAAAGATTTTTTTGCAGCGATAGGATTCGATCAACGAAGACCTCCGCCCTGCTAGGTGAAAGCGATAACCGCTGCGCCATGACTGCAAAGCGAAAAAACGCGTTAAAAAAGTTGCTCACACATTCCGTTTTTTATGCAAACTTAGAAACATTACATCTTTGAAAAAAGTGGTATTATAGAAATGTGCGTGAAACACGAGCGAAACGGCTGTGGCGCTACACCACTGTATTGCCAGGCTAACTGGAGAACTGGCCAACTGGTAAACTGGAAAACTTGCTAGTTGTCCAGTTGACCAGTTTTCCAGTTTTCCAGTTAACTGGGCAACTGGAAAACTGGAAAACCAGCCAACTGGAAAACAGGCTAACTGGAGAACTGGCCAACTGGTAAACTGGAAAAGTGGTAAACTGGAAAACTAGCCAACTGGAAAACTGGTAACTGGAAAACTGGCTAACTGGCTAACTGGAAAACTGGAAAAGTGGTAAACTAGAAAACTATCCAACTGGAAAACTGGAAAACTTGCTAGTTGTCCGGTTGACCAGTTTTCCAGTTGTCAAGTTAGCCAGTTGGCTAGTTTTCCAGTTTTCCAGTTAACTGGGCAACTGGAAGACTGGAAAACTAGCCAACTGGAAAACAGGCCAACTGAAAAACTGGCTAACTGGAGAACTGGCCAACTGGTAAACTGGAAAAGTGGTAAACTGGAAAACTAGCCAACAGGAAAACTGGAAAACTTGCTAGTTGTCCAGTTGACCAGTTTTCCAGTTGTCAAGTTAGCCAGTAGGCTAGTTTTCCAGTTTTCCAGTTAACTGGCAAACTGGAAAACTGGAAAACTAGCCAACTGGAAAACAGGTAACTGGAAAACTGGAAAACTGACCAACTGGAAAACAGGCTAACTGGAGAACTGGCCAACTGGTAAACTGGAAAACTTGCTAGTTGTCCAGTTGACCAGTTTTCCAGTTTTCCAGTTAACTGGGCAACTGGAAAACTGGAAAACCAGCCAACTGGAAAACAGGCTAACTGGAGAACTGGCCAACTGGTAAACTGGAAAAGTGGTAAACTGGAAAACTAGCCAACAGGAAAACTGGAAAACTTGCTAGTTGTCCAGTTGACCAGTTTTCCAGTTGTCAAGTTAGCCAGTAGGCTAGTTTTCCAGTTTTCCAGTTAACTGGCAAACTGGAAAACTGGAAAACTAGCCAACTGGAAAACAGGTAACTGGAAAACTGGAAAACTGACCAACTGGAAAACAGGCTAACTGGAGAACTGGCCAACTGGTAAACTGGAAAACTTGCTAGTTGTCCAGTTGACCAGTTTTCCAGTTTTCCAGTTAACTGGGCAACTGGAAAACTGGAAAACCAGCCAACTGGAAAACAGGCTAACTGGAGAACTGGCCAACTGGTAAACTGGAAAAGTGGTAAACTGGAAAACTAGCCAACTGGAAAACTGGTAACTGGAAAACTGGCTAACTGGAAAACTGGAAAAGTGGTAAACTGGAAAACTAGCCGACTGGAAAACCGGAAAACTTGCTAGTTGTCCAGTTGACCAGTTTTCCAGTTTTCCAGTTAACTGGGCAACTGGAAAACTGGAAAACTAGCCAACTGGAAAACTGGTAACTGGAAAACTGGCTAACTGGAAAACTGGAAAAGTGGTAAACTGGAAAACTAGCCAACTGGAAAACTGGAAAACTTGCTAGTTGTCCGGTTGACCAGTTTTCCAGTTGTCAAGTTAGCCAGTTGGCTAGTTTTCCAGTTTTCCAGTTAACTGGGCAACTGGAAAACTGGAAAACTAGCCAACTGGAAAACAGGTAACTGGAAAACTGGAAAACTAGCCAACTGGAAAACAGGTAACTGGAAAACTGAAAAACTGACCAACTGGAAAACTGGCCACCTGCAAAAATAGCAAAACTGAAAAACTGGGAAAGTGGAAAACAGGCTAACTTGACGACTGGAAAACTGGTCAACTGGACAACTAGCAAACTTGTGCGCGCGCGTGCACTTATAAACTTGAAAATTTTGAACTTTACAATTTCGAAGCAACTGGGGAACTGTAAAACTCCACGGTTGATCAACTGAGTTATTGCCCGTTTCCGCCGGAGTTTGTACCGGTTTCCGGAACCGGTGCGCGAATAATTAAAAAAGTTCACTAATACTCACACACCAATGAAGTTTCGGTTGTGTGGACAGGCCATGAAGTTACCGGGTAATTGAAAAACGGTCGTGTGGTATTGACCAACACCTCACTTCAATAGTGGTATTGACCTCAATCGGATATACACACTTCAAAAAACACAAAACATTTGATACACAAATGGTTTTCTGGAACTATTTTTATCATTCAAATTCCACTTGTTCCTTGCATCCTAAAAAATATGCCATGTTTACTTGGTTATTTCGTTCATCTATGAAGTCAGAAATAGATTAGGTGAACGCATTTTGCTGAAAAACACGAGGTATGAGCAAAAAAGTTAAGTTTTTAAAGATTTTTTTTGCAGCGATGGGATTCGATCAACGAAGACCCCCATCCTGCTAGGTGAAAGCGATAACCGCTGCGCCATGACTGCAAAGCGAAAAAACGCGTTAAAAAAGTTGCTCACACATTCCGTTTTTTATGCAAACTTAGAAACATTACATCTTTGAAAAAAGTGGTATTATAGAAATGTGCGTGAAACACGAGCGAAACGGCTGTGGCGCTACACCACTGTATTGCCAGGCTAACTGGAGAACTGGCCAACTGGTAAACTGGAAAGCTTGCTAGTTGTCCAGTTGACCAGTTTTCCAGTTTTCCAGTTAACTGGGCAACTGGAAAACTGGAAAACCAGCCAACTGGAAAACAGGCTAACTGGAGAACTGGCCAACTGGTAAACTGGAAAAGTGGTAAACTGGAAAACTAGCCAACTGGAAAACTGGTAACTGGAAAACTGGCTAACTGGAAAACTGGAAAAGTGGTAAACTAGAAAACTAGCCAACTGGAAAACTGGAAAACTTGCTAGTTGTCCAGTTGGCTAGTTTTCCAGTTTTCCAGTTAACTGGGCAACTGGAGAACTGGAAAACTAGCCAACTGGAAAACAGGCCAACTGAAAAACTGGCGTTTTCCAGTTAACTGGCAAACTGGAAAACTGGAAAACTAGCCAACTGGAAAACAGGTAACTGGAAAACTGGAAAACTGACCAACTGGAAAACAGGCTAACTGGAGAACTGGCCAACTGGTAAACTGGAAAACTTGCTAGTTGTCCAGTTGACCAGTTTTCCAGTTTTCCAGTTAACTGGGCAACTGGAAAACTGGAAAACCAGCCAACTGGAAAACAGGCTAACTGGAGAACTGGCCAACTGGTAAACTGGAAAAGTGGTAAACTGGAAAACCAGCCAACTGGAAAACAGGCTAACTGGAGAACTGGCCAACTGGTAAACTGGAAAAGTGGTAAACTGGAAAACTAGCCGACTGGAAAACCGGAAAACTTGCTAGTTGTCCAGTTGACCAGTTTTCCAGTTTTCCAGTTAACTGGGCAACTGGAAAACTGGAAAACTAGCCAACTGGAAAACTGGTAACTGGAAAACTGGCTAACTGGAAAACTGGAAAAGTGGTAAACTGGAAAACTAGCCAACTGGAAAACTGGAAAACTTGCTAGTTGTCCGGTTGACCAGTTTTCCAGTTGTCAAGTTAGCCAGTTGGCTAGTTTTCCAGTTTTCCAGTTAACTGGGCAACTGGAAAACTGGAAAACTAGCCAACTGGAAAACAGGTAACTGGAAAACTGGAAAACTAGCCAACTGGAAAACAGCTAACTGGAAAACTGAAAAACTGACCAACTGGAAAACTGGCCACCTGCAAAAATAGCAAAACTGAAAAACTGGGAAAGTGGAAAACAGGCTAACTTGACGACTGGAAAACTGGTCAACTGGACAACTAGCAAACTTGTGCGCGCGCGTGCACTTATAAACTTGAAAATTTTGAACTTTACAATTTCGAAGCAACTGGGGAACTGTAAAACTCCACGGTTGATCAACTGAGTTATTGCCCGTTTCCGCCGGAAGTTTGTACCGGTTTCCGGAACCGGTGCGCGAATAATTAAAAAAGTTCACTAATACTCACACACCAATGAAGTTTCGGTTGTGTGGACAGGCCATGAAGTTACCGGGTAATTGAAAAACGGTCGTGTGGTATTGACCAACACCTCACTTCAATAGTGGTATTGACCTCAATCGGATATACACACTTCAAAAAACACAAAACATTTGATACACAAATGGTTTTCTGGAACTATTTTTATCATTCAAATTCCACTTGTTCCTTGCATCCTAAAAAATATGCCATGTTTACTTGGTTATTTCGTTCATCTATGAAGTCAGAAATAGATTAGGTGAACGCATTTTGCTGAAAAACACGAGGTATGAGCAAAAAAGTTAAGTTTTTAAAGATTTTTTTTGCAGCGATGGGATTCGATCAACGAAGACCCCCATCCTGCTAGGTGAAAGCGATAACCGCTGCGCCATGACTGCAAAGCGAAAAAACGCGTTAAAAAAGTTGCTCACACATTCCGTTTTTTATGCAAACTTAGAAACATTACATCTTTGAAAAAAGTGGTATTATAGAAATGTGCGTGAAACACGAGCGAAACGGCTGTGGCGCTACACCACTGTATTGCCAGGCTAACTGGAGAACTGGCCAACTGGTAAACTGGAAAACTTGCTAGTTGTCCAGTTGACCAGTTTTCCAGTTTTCCAGTTAACTGGGCAACTGGAAAACTGGAAAACCAGCCAACTGGAAAACAGGCTAACTGGAGAACTGGCCAACTGGTAAACTGGAAAAGTGGTAAACTGGAAAACTAGCCAACTGGAAAACTGGTAACTGGAAAACTGGCTAACTGGAAAACTGGAAAAGTGGTAAACTAGAAAACTAGCCAACTGGAAAACTGGAAAACTTGCTAGTTGTCCAGTTGACCAGTTTTCCAGTTGTCAAGTTAGCCAGTAGGCTAGTTTTCCAGTTTTCCAGTTAACTGGGCAACTGGAAGACTGGAAAACTAGCCAACTGGAAAACAGGCCAACTGAAAAACTGGAAAACTGACCAACTGGAAAACAGGCTAACTGGAGAACTGGCCAACTGGTAAACTGGAAAACTTGCTAGTTGTCCAGTTGACCAGTTTTCCAGTTTTCCAGTTAACTGGGCAAACTACCCTGGAAAAGGTAACTGAGAAGGCAACTGGAAAACTGGAAAACCAGCCAACTGGAAAACAGGCTAACTGGAGAACTGGCCAACTGGTAAACTGGAAAAGTGGTAAAACTAGCCAACTGGAAAACTGGTAACTGGAAAACTGGCAACTGGAAAAGTGGTAAACTGGAAAACTAGCCGACTGGAAAACCGGAAAACTTGCTAGTTGTCCAGTTGACCAGTTTTCCAGTTTTCCAGTTAACTGGGCAACTGGAAAACTGGAAAACTAGCCAACTGGAAAACTGGTAACTGGAAAACTGGCTAACTGGAAAACTGGAAAAGTGGTAAACTGGAAAACTAGCCAACTGGAAAACTGGAAAACTTGCTAGTTGTCCGGTTGACCAGTTTTCCAGTTGTCAAGTTAGCCAGTTGGCTAGTTTTCCAGTTTTCCAGTTAACTGGGCAACTGGAAAACTGGAAAACTAGCCAACTGGAAAACAGGTAACTGGAAAACTGGAAAACTAGCCAACTGGAAAACAGGTAACTGGAAAACTGAAAAACTGACCAACTGGAAAACTGGCCACCTGCAAAAATAGCAAAACTGAAAAACTGGGAAAGTGGAAAACAGGCTAACATGACGACTGGAAAACTGGTCAACTGGACAACTAGCAAACTTGTGCGCGCGCGTGCACTTATAAACTTGAAAATTTTGAACTTTACAATTTCGAAGCAACTGGGGAACTGTAAAACTCCACGGTTGATCAACTGAGTTATTGCCCGTTTCCGCCGGAGTTTGTACCGGTTTCCGGAACCGGTGCGCGAATAATTAAAAAAGTTCACTAATACTCACACACCAATGAAGTTTCGGTTGTGTGGACAGGCCATGAAGTTACCGGGTAATTGAAAAACGGTCGTGTGGTATTGACCAACACCTCACTTCAATAGTGGTATTGACCTCAATCGGATATACACACTTC
Organism: Theristus sp. LFF4_11; assembly: GCA_030248135.1. Lineage (NCBI taxonomy): Eukaryota > Metazoa > Nematoda > Chromadorea > Monhysterida > Xyalidae > Theristus > Theristus sp. LFF4_11. Next base: position 13,618 of record JASANC010000717.1, on the reverse strand, counting down.
AAAAAACACAAAACATTTGATACACAAATGGTTTTCTGGAACTATTTTTATCATTCAAATTCCACTTGTTCCTTGCATCCTAAAAAATATGCCATGTTTACTTGGTTATTTCGTTCATCTATGAAGTCAGAAATAGATTAGGTGAACGCATTTTGCTGAAAAACACGAGGTATGAGCAAAAAAGTTAAGTTTTTAAAGATTTTTTTTGCAGCGATGGGATTCGATCAACGAAGACCCCCATCCTGCTAGGTGAAAGCGATAACCGCTGCGCCATGACTGCAAAGCGAAAAAACGCGTTAAAAAAGTTGCTCACACATTCCGTTTTTTATGCAAACTTAGAAACATTACATCTTTGAAAAAAGTGGTATTATAGAAATGTGCGTGAAACACGAGCGAAACGGCTGTGGCGCTACACCACTGTATTGCCAGGCTAACTGGAGAACTGGCCAACTGGTAAACTGGAAAGCTTGCTAGTTGTCCAGTTGACCAGTTTTCCAGTTTTCCAGTTAACTGGGCAACTGGAAAACTGGAAAACCAGCCAACTGGAAAACAGGCTAACTGGAGAACTGGCCAACTGGTAAACTGGAAAAGTGGTAAACTGGAAAACTAGCCAACTGGAAAACTGGTAACTGGAAAACTGGCTAACTGGAAAACTGGAAAAGTGGTAAACTAGAAAACTAGCCAACAGGAAAACTGGAAAACTTGCTAGTTGTCCAGTTGACCAGTTTTCCAGTTGTCAAGTTAGCCAGTAGGCTAGTTTTCCAGTTTTCCAGTTAACTGGGCAACTGGAAGACTGGAAAACTAGCCAACTGGAAAACAGGCCAACTGGAAAACTGAAAAACTGACCAACTGGAAAACTGGCCACCTGCAAAAATAGCAAAACTGAAAAACTGGGAAAGTGGAAAACAGGCTAACATGACGACTGGAAAACTGGTCAACTGGACAACTAGCAAACTTGTGCGCGCGCGTGCACTTATAAACTTGAAAATTTTGAACTTTACAATTTCGAAGCAACTGGGGAACTTTAAAACTCCACGGTTGATCAACTGAGTTATTGCCCGTTTCCGCCGGAGTTTGTACCGGTTTCCGGAACCGGTGCGCGAATAATTAAAAAAGTTCACTAATACTCACACACCAATCAAGTTTCGGTTGTGTGGACAGGCCATGAAGTTACCGGGTAATTGAAAAACGGTCGTGTGGTATTGACCAACACCTCACTTCAATAGTGGTATTGACCTCAATCGGATATACACACTTCAAAAAACACAAAACATTTGATACACAAATGGTTTTCTGGAACTATTTTTATCATTCAAATTCCACTTGTTCCTTGCATCCTAAAAAATATGCCATGTTTACTTGGTTATTTCGTTCATCTATGAAGTCAGAAATAGATTAGGTGAACGCATTTTGCTGAAAAACACGAGGTATGAGCAAAAAAGTTAAGTTTTTAAAGATTTTTTTTGCAGCGATGGGATTCGATCAACGAAGCCCCCGCCCTGCTAGGCGAAAGCGATAACCGCTGCGCCATGACTGCAAAGCGAAAAAACGCGTTAAAAAAGTTGCTCACACATTCGGTCTTTTATGCAAACTTAGCAACATTACTTCTTTGAAAAAAATGCTGTTATAGAAATGTGCGTGAAACACGAGCGAAACGGCAGTGGCGCTATACCACTGTATTGCAAAAATCGATTAGTTAACTTGGCATGCATTTCACGTAAGGAGGGGTGGTAAAGAACAAAATTCCAAAATGCATATTTTCTAACCCATATGTTTGCAAAAATAACTGAAGAAAAAGAAGAATAAAAAACTGTTGTTTCTGCATTGTTTTTACTCTTTTGTTTTTTGCTGTGAGTGCACGAGTTTGTGCATGCGAATCAACTCTGTGTCTATGTCCAACCAGCCGATTGGTTGGTGACCACGTGATGCATGCATTCTGTGCAGTCATTGCAGTGGAGTCGAAGTTTTGGTTTGCACCGAATGCACACATAATGCATGATCATTAACCAATCAGCCAATGAGTTGTAGACTGCACATACTGGAAAACTGGAAAACTAGCCAACTTGAAAACAGGTAATTGGAAAACTGGAAAACTAGCCAACCGGAAAACTGGCCAACTGGAAAACTGGTTAACTAGAGAACTGACCAACTGGTAAACTGGAAAACTTGCTAGTTGTCCAGTTGACCAGTTTTCCAGCCTTTTTGTTTGTTTCTACTACTTTGTTTCAATAGTTGAAGCTTTTAGAAACATATCACAGAATGTCAAAATTTGAGCTCAAGGATTGCGGTATTTCTGTTCAGTCTCGACACGATTTTTTAAGCGTCCCTGATTGCAAGGAACAGCTACTAGAATGATGGATATCTTTCACATGATTGCATGAAACAGTCATGCGTCTAAACGTAGGGCTCACTGGTTACGGTAGAGGTAGTTTTGGGTGTTGACACGAAGTTGCTGAAAACTACTTTATTTCTTGTGAATAACAGTTGAAACCTTTTAGAAACATGCAGCATTCACATAATGTCTAAAACCGGATTTCATGGATTACGGTAACTCTGATGTGGGTCTCGACACGATTTTTTGAACTGTTCCTTATTGCCAAGAAACGCTAGTAGAATGGTGATACCGTTCACATGGTTGTTTGAAACCGTCATATAGTGGCAAGCAAAATTGTCGGAACGCTACGCGTGTGTGTGTGTGCGTTGATTTTTAATTTTTAACGTTGATTTCTTATGTTTCCCTTATGTTTACTTTGAGTTTTTGTTCTGGTTTGCAGATCGACGTGTTTTGTACGGTTTTTCCTTATAGTTGACTGTTAGTTTTGTTTAAAATATGTTTTGCAATGCTTCATTCAATAATGCGACAAACAAATTTTTGTGTGAATCAGATCAGTATATCAACAACAGAGTAACAGTAATCACTGAAATTAGGTTGTTGACGTTCTGTGATAATGCTGCATGTTTCTAAAAAGTTTCAACTGTTATATATTCACAAGAAACAAAGTGGTTTTCAACAGCTTCGTGTCAAGACCCAAAACTACCTCTACCGTAACCCTACCTTCCGACGAATTATGACTGTTTTATGCAATCATGTGAATAGTACCGTATTACCCCCATTAAACACCCCCCACCATTAATCCCCCCTCCCCACCAATAAACCCCTACCCCCCCCCCCGACCAGTTTCCAAATAATCCCCCCACGGTACATGGACAAGTTCTCCAAAGAAATGGGGGGCGCATGTTCTCCAATCGATAATCCCGCTCATATGCGTGCAAGTTCTCCAATTCAGTTGCACGTTATAAAGATATGAGCGCACCTTTTCCAAAACAGGGTGTTCACAAATACATATTGCGTTATTTTTTACCGCAAAAACTCTGTACCGTTGTTGACAGACTGCACGATAAACGTGGATCACAATACAGTATGTTGTTTATTGGCATAATTCTCGTGTTTTAACCCAACTTTTTATATGTTTGTGTCATTGTTGGTGGTGTACATTTTGTAATTCGTGTGTTTCAACCCAATTAATTGTGTGACTTTATGCTTTTTGGTTTTGCTTAAACATTCTTCATTTTTCATTGTTTATCAACTTAAAACAAATCAAAAGAGGAATTTAAAAAAGAAAATGTAGTTTTTTAATCAGGTCGTGAGAATGTAGACCGCAAAAAATCATCATGTTCCAAAATGGGGGTTGCTGCCAATCAGTTGCCAGATAATTACCTGGGAGAGAATCATCTCACTGGCATAACCCGCGTGTTAACCACCGGAAGTGATCACTTTCCCAAGCAACGCAACTGTCAAAAAGGGGCGATCTTGCAGAAATTAATCCTATTGCGTAACAAGATCATGGCGGAAGTCCGGAAAATGCGACACCCAGGAACTCCGATTGTGGTGAGTTTTCATTTTTTACAATCAGCAAAAGCTAATTTTGTTTTTTTTCTTCGTACTTTCACAAGTGCCACTGTAACTTTTTCATTGCTACCGCAAAATCTCTGCTCTTTTTACTTGACGAAACGTAATTTTCAAAACTCACAACGGTATACACGCGTGATTGTCGTACTTTTGTGTTATGTACATGCAAAAAATGTGATTTCAGAAGTTCACCGGCAATCATGGTTTACGCGTTAGAGTGGATTCCAACGACACACGGGAAGCAGCAAATGGCGCGATACCGCAGTGTTCTTTATCCTGGGAGTGTTTACGAATTCAGTATTCCCGATACGATGAACAACGGCACTGTCTACTTGCAGTGCAACGACTGCGAAAGAATCAGCAAACGATGGAAGCAAAATGGCCGCATCAACAAATTGCCGCGGTTTCCAAGCGTCATTGTCAGGCGCATTGGTGGCGACGCAGAAACCGACCCCGACCGGCCGAAAAGCCCGCACGTTTGCATTGGCGAGGCAAACTTGTCCGAAGCGCGATCGAAAGCGAAAGAAATCAAGGTCAAAACAAGAAACGAAATTCGTCAGACCGGTGTGAAGGCCCGTGTGGCGTTCCAGCAGGCGAAATCGTCAGTCACCCGTCAATACCACGGCGATCAGCTACAGCTCGGCCGAGACATCAACAGAGAGCTCGGACTCTACCGCAACAATCGGCGGACGCTGAAACGGGCGCAGAACATTGGCATTCCACCAATCAACGATCCCCGACAGCTGCCGCAAGAGTTCACTGTCACTTGGTTAGTTTTTCTTGATCTTTATCAGCTTTTTAAACTTTCTGCTGTTATAATATTACGTCCATAACCCAGTGGTGCGCGCGCGAAATGCTGTGAAACTGAACATTTAAAGATCAATAACTTTAGCTGTATATAATTTTTGTAGCTGTCTGTGGTGTTGAACGCTTATCTGTGAAGCTGCGCGCAAAAAAAAGATACCACTTCATTTTTACGACTCGCATACAAGCCTGTACTAATGTTTGCCGGTTGACCTGTATTCAGTGTACAGCCACAGGTGGGGAGGAAGTGCAAAACTGTCTGACTGATTTTCTTCCTTGTGTTAAAAAGTTTTGACTTGAAATTTTAACCATGACACTGGCTCAAAAAACTCTAAAAAGAAATGTATGAACGCCATATATGTGAAACTGCGCGCAAGAAATACAACCATTTCATTTTTTACGACCATCACACAAGCCTGTACTAATGTTTGCCGGTTGACCTTTATTCAGTGTACAGCCACAGGTGGGGAGGAAGTGCAAAACTGTCTGACTGATTTTCTTCCTTGTGTTAAAAAGTTGTGACTTGAAATTTTAACCATGACACTGGCTCAACAAACTCTATGATTTTATGTATGAACGCCGTATCTGTGAAGCTGCACACAATAATGACAGCCATTTCATTTTTTACGACCATCACATAAGCCTGTACTGGTGTTTGCTGGTTGACCTTTCTTCTCAGTGTACAACCACAGGTGTGGAGAAGGTGCAAACTGTCTGACTGATTTTCTTCTTTGTTTTAAAAGGTTTTGACTTGAAATTTTAGCCATGACACTCGTTCAACAAACTCTATGAATGTATGTATGAACGCCGTATCTGTGAAGCTGCACACAATAATGACAGCCATTTCATTTTTTACGACCACACAAGTCTGTACTGGTGTTTGCTGGTTGACCTTTCTTCTCAGTGTACAACCACAGGTGTGGAGAAGGTGCAAACTGTCTGACTGATTTTCTTCCTTGTTTTAAAAGCGTTAAAAATATAACCAAAAATAAACCCCCACCCCCTCGAAAAATTTCCAAATAACCCCCCCCACAAATAATCCCCCATGGGGGATTATTGGAAACCTGTTTGAAACACATACCCAGCGAATTCAGTGGCTGGTTGCAGTGAAAATGATGAACTTGTGCTGCCAAAGGCCCCAAATGGATGAGTTACAATGTAATGGTAATTTCATTACAAAAGGCTGTTATAAAAGGAAATTTCTATGTACAGTATTTCTATGTAGAGTAGAAGTTTCTGCGACTTTCTTGCCTGCCATGCAAGGTATTTTTGCCATTTTTCAATAAACCCCCACCCCTAGAATTTGTTTATAAATTAAGCTTAATTATAAATAATCCTTAATTAAGTGGTGGTGGTAAATTAAGATTTTTTTGTAAATAAACCCCCCCCCCCACCAATAATCCCCCCCACCAATAAACCCCCACCCCTAAAAGTCGCTGACGTATTAATCCCCCATGGGGGTTTATTGGGGGTAATACGGTATCCATCATTCTAATAGCTGTTCCTGGCAATCAGGGACGTTTTAAAAAAATCGTGTCGAGACCCATTTGACATTTTTTGAGTTTTTGTTGGAGGGGAGGGGTTTTGTCCCGTATCAGGAGGGGAGAGGAGGGGAGGGGAGGGGAGGGGAGGGAAGGGGTATCGTCCTGACCCCAATTTTAGGCATTTTGGCGCGTTTTTTTACCTTTTTTTTCAAAAAACTGTTCAGTTTTGACATGGGCTGCATTGCATCATGTGCAATAAATGAACAGAACCGCCGAAAACAGCAGACTGCAAGAAAAATAATGAAAACAAAACAAAACACTGCAAATAATACCAGAAAACACCAACCCAAAAACCGTACCTGTTTTAATCACAAAAACAATTTTAAAGCAATATTGAACCACACATACAAAAGTATGCTTCTCATAATGATACCGTCACACCGATTTTGATTGACAACAAAACACCATGACTAAATAAAAATATCCCTTTTTCAAGTATTCATTCATTGGTTTTCTAGCTCTTCCTTTTGCATTCTGGCGAATCGACATTTAAACAATACTTTCTCGTTCCAAACGGAGTCCATTGAACGCCGACTTTGCAGCTTCCATTCAACGGTAAGCATTTGCCGAGCGGTCGGAGTTCAGCCGAAGAATATTTACCGTCGCTAGTTTCTTCTTTTCGTTTGTTCAGCATTACGATGTTTCCGTCCGGATCTAACGCTGTGTGCCACTTCAGCATTTGGAACGGGCGAATTTCCTGAAAAGTACTGTGATCCAAGACGTGAAGGTTCTCCGCTTTGGTTGAAGTCGGTGACTGGGTGCCGGGTGAAAGTGTTGTTGTAATCGGTGCTAGCAACTGCAGTCGTCGATTGCTGCGTCGTTTAGCCAGCTCTTTGATGGTCGTCGTTATTGGTGTTAAAGTCGATATACTAACACTTTCTGTGGTCGGTTGTGCTGAATTATCTGAAAACGAAAAAAATCCGGACCCCGACGACGAATTTCCGAGTCCAAACAACGATTGCAGGGCATCAATGCCCGTCGTGCCTCCGTTGCTTCCAAATGATCCGGTGCCCAGCAACTCAAAGCGATCACTCCTTTGTATTGTTGTGGGTGATGGTGTCGTTGTAGTCGTCGTCGTTGTATCAGGCGCATTGAAGAAGCGTGCCAATTCATCATCCTGTTCCTTCTGATTGTCAAGTGCATGCAAAGTTTCGGTCGATTTGCTCGATTCGTTAAGCGCGCGGTGCCGATCTAACAGCAGTCGTTTCTGTGGATTGATTGGTCGTAGCCTCACCCGTTCCTCTGAACGATTGCGAAAGATCTGCTCAGAACTCGCCGCTTCGACCGGTATGCCGAGAATCTTGAGACTCGGTCGGTCAAACAGACCCCAGGAAGCTGAAATGCATGAATATTTCTTATTACCGCTGTTCCTCTATAATAATCTGATTTCTTCCAAAATCTACAAATCTACAAATCTATGTTTCTTTAAACGTGTCACTTTTTTCTCAGAATAGAGAGCTTGCGACTAAAAAAATAACGGGATCGGAGTTGCCAGAAAACATATTCAACCACAAAATTGGGTGTTTGATTTCAGCCAAACCCGGTTACCATTCGTTTTTCTTACTTTAATTCAAAGTTTCGCATGCTCTACGTTCTGCAGAAAATGACAGGTTTAAACGAACACCCTGACGAATAAACTTCTGCAATGCTTAAAGTCCTTTATGTTTGTATGTTTTTATTCATTTTTGGTGCTGGCGTTTTATTGTATGATTTTTTAATGGCTGCGAGCCCAGCTGTGCTGGTTTTCCTTGTGCATATGCAATGTGTCGAATAAAATCAATCAATCGAATCTGAGAACTCCTCCGTGGAAACATACGTGCTCTGATGTTCGTGTTGCACCACTCAGTCTCATAGGGACAGTGATTGAGCTCTGGAGCGCTGCACACCCGATGGCGTACTCGTTTGCCAAACTGCGCCTTGTCGCATTCGGACCACTCGAGCCACGTCGACAACACCAGAACGTTCTGCGAGACCAACGTGTTCTTTTTCGATTGATTCAAGAATTTCAACGTCTCCTGCACAATCTGCTGTCGCAACGCGGCCGCGGCTGTCTGTTTCGTAAACTCGCGGTCGATCTCCGTTTGACTGCGCACCAGTTTCTTTCTCGGTGGGATCGCTTTTGGCACGAGTGATGCCGGCAGTTCGGGAATCAAATCGGGCACTGGAACTGCTGGCGAAGTCGTTGTTGTTGACGTCGTTGTTGTTGCAGTCGTTGTTGTTGCAGTCGTTGTTGTTGCAGTCGTTGTTGTGCTTGTCAATGTTGATTTCGCAATTGATCTTGATGCAACAGTGGGTGTTGTTGTTGCAGCAGGGGTTGTGCTGTCACCGTTCATCACATGCAACGGTTTCATTTCAAACGAATCGTGATCGGTCAAGTCAAGCGGTGAAACAGAACTGAAATGCGAAGGGAAGAACATGTTTAACATGCAGGATAAAGCTGTAAAAGGTGCTGAGGGTTGGAATGGAATTGCAAGGGGAAATTGGTACACATTCAGGACATGAAATCTGATGAAAATTGTACATCTCTCTGTTGTTGAAACTTTACTACTAATTGACAAACGAAAAACATGAACAAAAATTGATCACGAATCATACAGCTTATGCTTTTTAAACAAGTAAGTGTTCTCGAGCGTGTCCACTAGACCCTGAAACAAACCCCTCAATCGACCGTACTTGGTCTGGAATCTCCTCAGCGCGTACGATTTACTTCTTGTTTGGATGCGATTTGGTCGGAGAACGGGCTTCCGCCAGTTGTCGTTGCCGGAAGAGTCTTCGATCACCACCAAATTGTTAGAGTCGTCAGTGGAGGAAGACAACTTTGTGAATGCGGATTTGTTCTGGTTGCTCTTATGATCTCTGCTGTTGATGACCGGCGGTGTTGCGGCCGTCGTGATCGTCTGCACGCGCATTGGCGAGAATCGCGAGCGGTTGCGTTTGAATTTCAGACCGCGCATCTTGTGCAGTCGTGGTATCAGCTTAGACATGGACGACAACGTCGACATCGACGGGCGACGTTTTCGATTGAACGGCGGCCTCGGGCCTCCGGATGCAGATCCGAATGAATTTGAACGGCCACTTGCGAACGAGTCAGCTGGGCCGAATGACGGTGGACTGTCGCCGTGGTCGAACGGTGTGAACCCGGGGAGGCGACACGACGCCAATCGAGAAACTGCCCTCGTGAGCGTCAGTGGCAAACGGCAAAGTGTCCGTTGCATCAAACGGCGCTGCTGGCACTGCCGAACCGGATGGGCCGTCACTAAACGAGTCCAAACGTGCGTTGTCACCACCGAAAAACGCTAGCGCGCTTTTGTCAGGCTCAGAACTTGTGGTGGACTTTAGTGCTGGCGCAGGATTGGTGCTGGTCGCTTTCGAAATCAAAGTGCTGCTCGCTTGTATCGCTGCCTGACGCCCAGATTTGCCGGAATGGTTGCATTCATCGAAGCCAAGATACTCAACGCTGTTCGATTGCTCCTCGACGTAGATTCGTGGCTGCGTTCGGCGGGACTCAGAGTTCAAAAGGCAGTTCAGCTCCTTCTCCTGCGTGAAGTTTAGCACCGAATTGTTGATATTGAACACATGAACGGCTTGGGCAGAAAAAACAACAAAGCTGTCACTCACATCCGGAAAGAACATGATCGACAGACACCGGAAACCGAAATACGAGCGTGCTTTCAAGCACAGCTCCATGCAGTCGGCCAGCGAGTGCGTCGTCTCGACCGTCTCACCGGACTCAACAAGCAAATGCTGCGGCTGACGCTCGATTTCGCGTCCTTGACACTGTTCGGCAAGTTTGGCTGAAAGAAATTGAACTGCCCAAATGAATAGACAACTTTTTATGTATAGATACTTGACTGGCACGCGCATTGGCGGATTCGCTTGAAAACTTAGCCAACTAACCATCAATGCAAACTTTCTCGTAGTAGACGCTGTTTGGATTGCCCGTCAGAACGCCAGACCTCTGCGGTACGGCGGCTTCGGTACTCAGGACGCATGTTTGCGTGTGCACGGTATAGTCCGCTGATAGACAGTTGTAAACGTGACCGTCCGGACTCTTAAATTAGTGTTCGTTCGACGAATAGTTGTTTTGAAACGATTCGCTGCTGCAGCTATAGCTAAAACCTGATTCGTGCACACTGCAGCCAGCCAACCAACCAACCAACCAACCATGTTGTCACGGCATGCTGCCACACAGTCCGCTTCACTGAGCGCCTTTGACGAATGCCCATCGGAGCCGAACAGCTCCCAGCCGTCGGCTCGTTGCATGACGCTCACCTTGTCCGGTGGACACGCGTCTGCAAAATCATTTGTTGGCAAACTGTGTCAGTGCACTGCAAAGGATTGCTGGGTAGTTTTTGCAAGAAGTGGCGTTGAAAATGAACAGGGTCAGCATCACAAGGGACTAGGGTGGAACGTGTGCTTGCTTACGTATAGTTCGTCTCAATGACGGAAGAATTCGGTAAACACCTGGAAGTGTTTTGAATTTAGAATATGTTCAGGTTTCCGAAATGGATTTGACCAACTGCAGTTCAATTATCGTTTTTCATACCGAGTCTGTTGCCTCTTATTGGCGGTGCAGCGGTTCTTGTTGGGGGCGCTAGTGTTGTCGTCGTCGTTGTCGTCATCGGTGCTGTGATTCCTGTGCAGGTACGAATGCATGTTTTTCTTAACAGTGTTTAAAAAACCAAGTTCAGAGATAAAGAGGAACGTGAACAGAGAGCTGAATGTGGTGCTTGGTGTCAATGAACCTTTAGCTCTCTTTTTCGTTTTTGTTGTCGGCTGCATCATGATGTTTTGCATCCCGTCTTTCGAGGCCATCAAGTGAAGAGTCTGCACCGATAGTGTCAAAATTTTCCAAATGAAAAATAGGACAGAACTGTTATGTTGAAACGTTTGAAAGCAACAAGAAAAGAAACAAACAAAAAGAAACAACTCAATAGAATTAGAACATCAAAACAAAACAAAACACTCACCCAGGCACTGTTTGTTGACCCGAAAATAGTGATATCCGAACGCGCCCACAATTGTGTTCTCGGCGTCTCCAGTTGTATCATACAAATAACAACTCCTGTACAACGGCACGTACACAGCCGCCAAACAGGGCCTTCCAAAGCTGGCGCCAACGTTCAGACACGACGCTTTACATTCGTCGCTTGTCACTTCAAGCACCCGCTCCAACGGTACGGTGTTCACGATCAAGCAATTATCGTAGGACATGAAACAGTTCGGTTTCGTCGGTTCCGGCGGCAGATAGGCGGCTCCATTTGCTTGTTGTCCCTTGGGTCCCCACAAGTTGACGCCGCCCCCATACTGTCGGTGATAGTCCAGTTCGCTGTTAAAGTTGACGCCACTGCGGTAGTGGGGCGTTGACGCACCGGCCCCGGCGTAATTTGCGGGTGACGCATAGGGCACCGCTGCGGCAGTGCGACCATAGCCAGATGGTGTCGTCTTGAAATTCGGTCCACCATAGTGGTCGGTGACAGAACGATTGCTGCGTGCAGCAATGTTGACGCTGTTGTACGTGCTCACTGGCGGCAGAGGTGGCTGTGTGCTCGTGATTGCTTTCATCGTATAAATAGACATGCCCACTGAAGGCCCCACATCGCCGCCGCCAAAACTGGCACGTGCCCTCGGATGATGTCCACTATTGTGCGTCTCTGGTGGTTTTTGACCAGAGAAGAAGTTTTGCGCAGTGTAGTAGGATCCAGGCTGAGCGAAGGTCACTTTGTTGTTTAGTGCCGGAGTATTGCGTCGGATGAAGTATCGGTTTTCATCAAACGACGACTGAACGGTTGCGTAGCCGGATGGAGTGATGCCGCCATAGTTGTTACTACTGGCATGCGAGTTGTTTGCAACTGGCTGCTCTAGTGGCACCGTTCCGTAGCTGCCGCCGAACGAGTCTGACGTGTTAGCAACGATGCGATGCTGAGCACTGGCGACAGATGACGAGTAGTGGCCCGGCCCCGTTGGTGGTCCGACGGCCGATGGAGCCAGCGGTGGGTTGAACACGAGGTCAGCAGTCGGCTTGTATTGCGAGTGCCCGGCGTCTCCATGGTGTTCTTGGCCGTGCTGTTTCGCTTGTTCGTTTACGTTTACTCTTCCATAAGCGTTCTCGACTGGCTTGTTCGCCGAACCGAAGGAAATAGAATAAAAGTCGGATGTTTTCAGTGGAACCGCTGCCACCGGTGCCCAAGGTTTTGCCTCGTGCGTACCATAGAGTATTGGGTAGCCCCTTGGCTGTGGTACAACGTGGCCATATGGATGAGCTGGTTGATGGACGGATTCAGGATAGTAGGGTTGTTGATAGGCGTTTGATTGAACGCTGTATGAGTGGGTCGTTGCTTGATATGCACTTGGGCTACTTTGATACGACTGTTGAGGCGCTGGGCTGCCAAGCATTTTATAGACGGAGAGCCCTTGAGAGCGACCGTATCTGAAGCAATGATAAAAGAACTGATTCATGAATTAAAAAAAACATTAAAAAGATAATATTGTATAAGACGTTGGCCACTGCCCGTCCACTTGCGGCCACAGGGTAATTAGTCGGTTGTTGCGTTGTTGTTATCTGGCTGAAAACCCCCACGATTAAATAATTTTTAGACTCACTCTTGTGGTGTAACAGTTTGAAGCTAAACGTACTTATACGAAAGCGGTGGCCGCGAAGTTGACGCCACGTATGTTGGCCCGGTGGTCCGCTGTGTCTGTGATGCTTCGTACGGTTGCTCATTTGGTCTGAAACCCTATTCAAAGCAGTCGATGTAATACAGAAGACGTTAAAAGAGATCAGTTCATACGGAAAATTTGGTCGCGCCGAAACAGGCTGATATTTATCTCTCGATCCGTGATGATTGTGAGTTGGCTTCGTGGGCGGTGGAGGCAGATTGACACGACTGCTGTGCGTCGGCTTTGTCGGATGTGGTGCAAGACCTGTATCACTGATCACAGTGTCAACATAATTCAATGATGCTCAAGCCCAATAGTGCGTGTTTTCAATTCACAGAGAAAACGACAACGATTGTGAACAGTTCTATTTAGAAAGATCTCGAGGTCTCTGGTCTGCTGGATCAACGTACAACACCTTTGTTGGACAATTTGACCACTCGAGGTTGTCACAAAAATATCAGTGGAGGAGTTTTTCAATGAGGCTTGCGTTTTTTTCAAAAAAACAACAACAGAACGCAAACAATTGCTGCACCAAAAGCGACTGTTCAACAACAAGCGAACGTGCCTATAGCTCCATCGCCGGTCTGTTTGTATCCGGTTGAGCGGTGCTGTGACTGCGATGCGTGACTGTTCGAGTCGCCAGCGGTTGCTGCTTTGTTTGGCCGTACTGCGAGGCCGGTTGCGCGTAGGCCACTGAAAC